>VZTY01012571.1:140397-151066 GCA_013400935.1 Turnix velox | reverse complement strand
CTTAATTTTCCTGTTTTCTTTTCTTTTTCTTTTTTTCCCTCTCTTCTCCTCTCCTCTCCTCTCCTCTCCTCTCCTCTCTTTTTTCTTTCCGATCTTTAAAAGCTATTCCTCTTCCTTTTCTCTTCTGACGCATCTCTTCTGTGGTAGCTGCAGTGACAGTGCTGAAGTTAGAAGAATCCAGCTAACAGAGTTCAGCAGTTTATGGTGTTAACAACAGGAAACCACGGCACTAATCTGCAGCTTGCCTGCCTCCACATACAGGGCTATTCATGAACTTGTGCTGCTGTTTTCTTGCCTTTCAGAACTTCCATTGTTTTATATGGGAGCTTGGAGGCTGGTTTAATTAAAGTGATCTGAATGGAAGTACAGTATGCCAGATGTACATTATAAATATAGAACAGGTTATGTAATGGTAAACCATTCAGGAAATATATGGGAATGGTTTGTGATAACTCATTGTTAACTAAATATAAATCCTAATTTATTTCACTGTTTTAAACCTACAACCTTTTTTTTTTAACTAGCACAAATGAACTTTCTTTGTATTTTTACTTTTTCCTTTTTTTTTTTTCTTTTTACTACAGCTTTCCCATGGGGAAAGTCTGCTTCAAATTAGTTCATTCTGGTGAACAGGTACTATTCAGTGTGAATCAAGACTGTGGCATTTGGGCAGGATCCACAGTAGGACCAAGATGGGGTATGCTGCTATAGTTGCTTCTGCCCACAGCAGAGGGGCCTTGAAGACAGGGTTCAGCTGCCACCTAATTGGCATAAGGACAGAAAGTGGTTTATTTCAGACTTTATATCCCAGAGTCTTCAAAGAACAGGAGGACCATGAAGATGATCAGAGGTCTGGAGCACCTCCCTCATGAGGACAGGCTGAAGGAGTTGGGGTGGTTCACCCTAGAGAAGAGAAGGCTCAGGGAGGGCCTTGCCAGTAGCTTATCAATACTTGAAGAGGGCCTACAGAAAGGCTGGGGTAGGACTTTTGAACAGGGTATAGGATGGCAGGATTAGGAGTAATGTATGCAGATTGGAAGAGGGGAGGTTTAGGCTGGATAGAAAAAAGAATTACTATCCGGTGAGGGTGGTGAGACACTGGAACAGGTTGCCCAGAGAGGCTATGGATGTCCCCTCAATCCTGGAGGTGTTTAAGGCCAGGCTGGATGAGGTGCAGAGCAACCTGTTCTAGTGGGAGGTGGCCCTGCACATGGCAGGGGGGCTGGAACTAGATAATCTTTGAGGTCCCTTCCAACCCAAACCCATTCTATAATTTTCTTAAGTTGAGCTGCTAGGCTGTATTCACTGGTTAAGTTTTGCATCTCCTAATTTACTGAAACATTTTCAGCATCCTCTGGACAGAAAAAGAAAGTAAAGTTCTAATTGTTATCTCTATTTATCCTATTGTTTCTTTGCTGGAGCACCCTAAAAACAACACTGTCATTCCCTTTTCACTTCGTACCAAACTCACTGAAACTGGAGCCCCTGGTATTTGCATTCAGAGGAAGACTGCATCCATCTCACAGACAAACAGCTTGTGAAACCATGGTTGAGGACACACAGCACCAGCTTTCACTGGGTTAGAGTGAAGTGTATATTCTTTGACCTGCTATAGGAGTTCCTGCTCAGGCAGGGGGATTGGACTAGATGATCTCTTGAGGTCCATTCCAATCCCTGATATTCTGTGATTCTGTGATTTTATTCTTCTCCCTGTATGCTACCACAGAAACAAATCTCAACTCACAGTCAGTTACCACATAAATTGTGGGTGCAGATACCTGTTACTTCTTTCTTTTGAAAGCCTGAGCAACTTTTAATAGTCAGATTTTGGACTGTGCCAGTTCTTAAATTATGATACTTGCTGCATTTCCTTTTCAATTGTGCATTCTGCTTGACTAGCAAAGATGCTTTAGATGTTGCAGTAACTTTTTATAAGCCCCATTTTGTATCAAAATTGAAATACTTCTGACAAGAAACATGTTCCTACATACTCATTCAGTGCTTTCTTGTCTTTTGTCTAATTAACAGTTTCACCTAGTAGACATTTTCAAAGCTGTCTGGGCAGGAGGTATAGAGCAGAGAAATCCCACTGTTTGCTAATTAATTTCTCCCTTCTTAAGAACACTAACAGAAAAATCAATGGTCATCTAACACATTTTCTTTATCACCTGCCAGTGGTTTAGGATAATTTGTTGAAAGATTACCCACATGCTATTCACAAAGAAATAATGGTATCAAGAGGTCACTAGAAGCAGGATAGTAAAGAATATTACAAATATAGTCTAAATTTAGAATTTTCTTTCTGAATAATTTCCATTTCACAGTAAATAGACATCCTGGACTCCTGCAAAAAGCTCCTTAATTTTAATCAGCTTTTCAAGGAGTTTTGGCATCAGAGAGAACATCTGACCAGCCTAAGAGAAAGGAAATGAGACACAACTCCTCTGGCTACATCACCACAACTCACCCTATGATTTCTTGTTTCACCCACTTGTAGTGAGTAAAACTGGAATAAACTAGAGTAATAAATCAGCCTGTCATGTCTTAATTTTCTCTCTAAATCCACAACATGACTGGATGCAACATAAAGTATTAACCAATGGGTATGTTTGGACAGGGATTTCAGGAAGTTTCAGATGCCTGTCTACATCACCATCCACACATCTGGTGCTGCTTACTGCAAGAGATTTTGATGAATGATTTAAAGTAATTTTCACAAGCTTTGGGAAAGTGGTCAGGGCTTCTGAAATTAAGCATTAAAAAGCTTGCATTTATTTATGGATGGTCTTCTGGTGCTACGTATGTTCAAAGTGCTCAGAAACTTATCTTCATGTCCTTTTTCTTTTCTCTGAATCCTTTCAGTTATGGGAAAGGAATGTCCCCATACCATTGATTTGCTATAAGAGTTAGAATGTAAGTTATCTTAAAAGACTTCTATAAGGTACCGCTATTCTTTTTCATTCCTTACAAGCACTGATCACAAAGGAAACTATGAATTTGGTATTCACAACATTATAAATTTTGTGCTATTTTGGACAAGCAGGTTCAGTCAGACCTCAAGGCAGGTAGGAAACGGGTTGGAAGAACTCTGCCAAAACAGGCTGCTACCAGTTATAGTAGCCAAATTCTAAAGGAAATAATGGATGTANCTAGAGTAATAAATCAGCCTGTCATGTCTTAATTTTCTCTCTAAATCCACAACATGACTGGATGCAACATAAAGTATTAACCAATGGGTATGTTTGGACAGGGATTTCAGGAAGTTTCAGATGCCTGTCTACATCACCATCCACACATCTGGTGCTGCTTACTGCAAGAGATTTTGATGAATGATTTAAAGTAATTTTCACAAGCTTTGGGAAAGTGGTCAGGGCTTCTGAAATTAAGCATTAAAAAGCTTGCATTTATTTATGGATGGTCTTCTGGTGCTACGTATGTTCAAAGTGCTCAGAAACTTATCTTCATGTCCTTTTTCTTTTCTCTGAATCCTTTCAGTTATGGGAAAGGAATGTCCCCATACCATTGATTTGCTATAAGAGTTAGAATGTAAGTTATCTTAAAAGACTTCTATAAGGTACCGCTATTCTTTTTCATTCCTTACAAGCACTGATCACAAAGGAAACTATGAATTTGGTATTCACAACATTATAAATGTGCTATTTTGGACAAGCAGGTTCAGTCAGACCTCAAGGCAGGTAGGAAACGGGTTGGAAGAACTCTGCCAAAACAGGCTGCTACCAGTTATAGTAGCCAAATTCTAAAGGAAATAATGGATGTAACTTGGAAGGGGGTAGATTCAGGCTTGACGTAAGAAAGAAATTCTTTACAGTGAGGGTGGTGAAACACTGGAACAGGTTGCCCAGAGAGATTGTGGATGCCCGCTCTCTGGAGGTGTTCAAGGCCAGGCTGGACATGGCACTGAGCAACCTGGTGTTGTGGGAGGCGTCCCTGCCTATGGCAGGGGGATTGGAACTCGATGATCTTCAAGGTCCCTTCCAACCCAACTATTTCTATGATTCTACCTGGGGAATCCCTGGCTCATCTCTGCTAGGCTTCAATTGTAATTCATCACCCTCAGCCTGTCTCCGTGCCACCAGTTAAGAACCCTCCCCAGCACACTGTCCCTCTAGCCCTGATGTGTCACACAGCTTGTCACAGACAAGCCTGATATTATCATCTCCCTCCCCCTTCTCATCTGGTTTAAAGCCCTAAATGACAACATTTAAGTGCAACACTGCTGTTCTCACTCCTCAGGAGAGGGTCATATAGCCATAGTCATCTAGGTTGGAAAGGAACTTTCAGATCATGAGTCCAGCCATTAACAGCTATAACAAGCCTTGCACCTGGACAGGGACTTGAACCCTTGACCTGCAGATTAGGAGTCTGATGCTCTCTCAGCTGAGCTATACACATCCAGATATAAAGAGTGTTTAAGTAGCAGAGGGTCATTTTTGAAACCAACAGGGCATTGCTCTCTTCAAAGTCACGGCGCCCAGCAAGACCCTACAGCTTGTTAAAGCCAGTCAGCCTTGAAAACTCAGGACAAAGGATCAGTAGAACAAGTTAAGAAAATGGTTGGTGGTGGACTTTTCAAAACCTAAGATAGGAAAACAATGAGGTAGTGGGAATTCAGATATCATAGAATCATAGAATGGTTTGGGTTGGAAGGGACCTTAAAGATCATCGAGTTCCAACCCCCCGGCCATAGGTAGGGAAGCCTCCCACTAGTCCCAGTAGCTCAATGCCTCATCCAGCCTGGCCTTAAACACTTCCAGGGAGGGAGTATCCACAACCTCTCTGGGCAACCTGTTCCAGTGTCTCACCACCCTCATTGGAAAGAATTTCTTTGTTTATATGGGTAAAAACCTATTGTCTGTGCAGATTTCAGTAGAGGCAGAATCAAGGGAATGACTCCAAATGAACAGACATTTTTTGGATCCATAATCACAAACTGCCCTCACACTGAAAGGAAAGAATCCTGAAAAATCTGAGCACCTATTAAACAGCTTTTAAAAACCTCCAGTAAGGTGACTTTTTGTAATTTACCAGAAAGGAAAAAAAGTAGTCATTTTCACAAACTTTCCAGGGGAAAGCTAGTATGGGCATTTAACCTATGCCTTTTCAACTCTCCCCACTGAAATTATCTTACTTCTTCAGTGAGTGAGCACTCCACAGAGGTAAATGGCTGTGCTATCTTTTTCCACAGTCCCAGATGTGAAATAGCTACATTTTGTGTCCATGATTAATAAGTTCATATAGAGGTTATGTGTTTAACTAAACCTCAGCAGCAGAGTTATGAGACACACATTTCATATTTTTTTCATCAGAAGCTCCACGCTGTTCTAATTTGCTGATTGCCAAATTATGTCATCCAGCTAAGAGGGTTTTTTTTTGTTGTTGATATTCAGGACTTATTTAAATAGCAAGATAGAGAGAAACTATTAATATGAAGGAAAAACAATGATCTAAACTACAAAATATGGTTATCAGACATTGCCAATAAATCCCACTATTAAATGAATAAATACAATCTGAGACTGCCCTTATCATTTTTGTATGCAAGATCACAGTTAAATTGATAATTCTCCTACTGTTGTAGATTCAAAGTATAAACAGGCAGTAGCTTAGGGAGGCTCTGTAATCTTCACCTTTTTGCTCTGTTTGGGAGGAAAGTGCATGGGAAGAAACAGTTTTTGGTATTTTCTTCTGATTTACTGTTTTTTTCTCTCATGCCAATAGACACCACACAGTCACTTCAATCTTTTGAAAGGTTTGTCAGCTCATTTCATCAGTTTGGACATCTTGCTACCAGCTGTAGAATGGATACAATTAAAATATGAGGGAAGTGATAAAACTTTCCCTGTAGAGACTAGACTGCAGCACAAAGGAATCAGTTGAGGGGTTTGTGATAACAGCTTTGGTTCATGCCTTCTCTGCAGTCAGTCTGCAAGGCCATGCAGAGCTACTAGAGCTAGATCACAGAATCACAGAATGTCAGGGACTGGAAAGGACCTCAAGAGATCATCTAGTCCAATCCCACTGCCAGAGAAAGAACATTTAGATCAGGCCACACAGGATTTATATGAAGTTACTGAGCCATGGCAATACCAACCCTGGTGGGGACAAGGTTTCCCAGCTGAATACTTTCTCACTCCACCTGTGGTCTCTCACTATTTGGATGTTTCTGGGATGACATTAGTAGGGTTTTCAAGGTTTGCCTTTGTACCAGAGCACAGGAAAAATGTATTTGGGGTGCTGATTGTCCCATGAAATTCAGATTCAGTGCTTGGAAATGGGGGGAGAAATGCTGCTGAAGAGCATCCTCTAACAAAATGTAATGGAAGTTGAACTGAGTAGAAAGAAAAAATGAAGCCAATATGAAATATTCTCATTGAGACTTTTGGGTTTAATCAAATAATAGTGATAAAAAGAGCTGTCGGAGTACAAACACTGCAATGACAGATTCAATTTTTCACATTTTATAAAATCTCTGGATTTCTGTTGTGTCTGTAAAAGTATTTGTGATAAGGCCACAGCTTCTTTGTGTTATCTCAAAAGGGATAAGACAACTATGTGAAGCCAAAGGGGGGAGGGGGAGCACAAAAAGGGTCAGGGAGCTAGAACACATTTCCTATGAAGAGAGACTGAGTGAGTTGGGGTTTTCATCCCAAGAAGAGAAGGCTTCAGGGAATGTTGTTGTAACTTTTAAATATATAATGGGTCTTCTAAGAAAGACAGAGTGGCTGGCCTGTAGTGTGATGGATAAGGAGCAGCAGCTTCCAACTGAAAGTGAATAGAAGGAAGAAATTCTTTACTGCAAGGGTAGAAACACACTGAATGGAGAAAATGAGGATGCCCCATCACTGGTAGTGTTCAATGTCCAGTAGAACTAGTCTTTGAGCAACCTGGTCCAGTGAAAGATGTCCCACAACAGAGGGGTTGGAACTGGATTATTGAGGAAGGAGAATTTGACAATTCACAATTCTGGCTCCTCAGCATGAAGTATATAAAAATCAGAAAGATCAGTATATAAAAATCAGAAAGATTAGGTCTTTGAAATACTCATTTATGCTCTGTCTTACAACCTAAATTTAATGTGCCAAGCAAGTCAATGTGCTCAAGTTTATTTTAATTACTCTTCTCCCTCTCCTAAGTGTGAAGTTAAGTTGCATAACAAAACTTTTTCTCTTTTTTGCAGGTCCATGTACCTAAACCTAAATCTCACCTGAAATTAGGCAGTTGAAACTATATGCAATATTGTCATAAAAACTTCATAGAATAACAACCTGAAAACAAAATATCACAGAATTTAAGAGGGGGGGGGTCATCCAAGCAGCCTCAGAATATTTTCAAAAAGGCCTGCTAGGAACTAGATGATCTTAAAGGTCCCTTCCAACCCAAACCATTCTATGATTCTGTGCTTACTCCTCTGAACATACAAGGCAGCTTCATACAAAATATCCTGGTAAACCTATAGATGTTATTGACTAGAACTAGAAATATTCTGATAAGCATCTTCACAAAAGCTTGCAAATTATCAACTTTGGCAAAAGCAAAATGGGAGATTTATGACTGTTAACTCACATCTTGGACATAAAAACATCAGTAAGGAGTAACATTAACAGCACAATTGCATATATATATATATTTTTAATATTAAGTCTTTATTTAATTGGTTGTTAAATGGTGCCAGCTCTTGAATTATGTCTGCCTTCCCTTTTCATCCCTAGTCTCTACTCATTGACTATGAAATCAGAAGAAAACCAGCAAAAACAGACAACACACAAGAGTTTAACTTGAGTGAAACTGTTATAACTTCTAGTAAACATCAGTATTATTACAGAAACTTACAATTATGGATTAACTCAGAGCATATGTGGAAATAATCACGTACTGATCTGTAATTTCCAAAAATAAGAGAAAGACAAATAAGATTACAGATAAATTATTTTATACATTCAAAACAAACCAAAAAAGATTTGGAAAATGTTGTATTATCTAACAAAGTAATGAAATTCATTAAGTTTCAATCAGCTTCCCAAAAATTTAAATAATCCTTGTTCATACTGCTATCTGTTTCAAGTGCATTTACACAGGAAGCTTCATAAAGAACTAATTCTGTGTGATTACTGCAGTAAACATGGTCAAAACTCACTGTGGCTGCAGATTTTTAATTTTATACAACAAAATTTCTTCATGTGAGGAATGAAAGAAGAAAACAGAAAAAAAATCTAGAAGATTGATCTCACTTTGCCAACTCATTTTAGCATAAATAAAAAGACAAGTGTTGCTAAGGGATTCTGTGCTTGATGTTAACAGAGCAGAAAGAAGTTGCTACGATCCACACATTAATTTATTCTTTTTAATATGTGTATATTTTTAATATAAAATTACAGATTTCTCCTGCTGTTGTACACAGGCACATTTTAAGAGAGAAACATTCAAGTAATTTCACTTGAAACTTGATTGAGACATTTTAAAGGAAAGGAGAGGGGTTTAAACCACTAGGTTGGATTAATGTAAATTGATTTGTCCAAGGTTATTTGTTTAGATAATAGAGGTAATAGAAGGAAGGCCCTGGGTCTCACAGAAGTGATGCTCTGAGACGTCCCATCCTGTCATCATGCTCAAAGCAGGTTCACAACAGGGCATACTCCATTTAGGCAGGGAAAATTCAATTAGGATCATTCTGTGGACTCAGAGATCCCAGTAGGGATGAGGATAGGCAATATTCAGATTTCATTATCTCACAACAATATATGCCAATGAAAGAAATTTTTTGCCCTGCCTTGTGCTCCCCCTTGTGTTTTTTACAGTCTGCTAATAGGATTTTGATAACAGAGAAAGTAGATCCAAAATGTCCATAGTATATTTTACTGAGTATGCTTAAAATAATAAAAAATGTCAATGATTAACTAGAACAACTACCAAACCAATCAAAAATTTTGATTTTGGCAGTGCATAATGACTAGATGATTTTCAAGCTTTTAATATGTAAAGAAATGCAAAGTAATAAAAGAAGATACATTTTAAAAATCCTAGCAATTAAATTATTTCTGCAATAAGATATAATCTTTCCAGCAGTGTATTGTCAACTAAGTACATATGTCAGCAAAGGTCATAGCAAAACCTTAGGAAAGGTGGAAAAGATTTAAAGAAGCTTCATGATTTTTAATGTGCAAGTACTGGAGTTGCCAACCCTAAAATTTCAAAATTCTGAGTGACAAATCTAAAATCATGAGATTAAATCTAAATCATGAATCACTGATGAGACTGCATTTGACTTGCTCTTTTCATTTTCAATGGCTACTTAATCTCCACACTATGGATGTGTTACATTTGCAGAGGTGTCAGTTGTCCCAAACATGAATAAGCTAGTTCTGCTCCACACAGCAAGGGTTGTTACAGCCTGATCATCAACTTCATTCAGGTTTTCCAAAACTATGAATGCAGATTAATCATTCCTTAGTCTTTAGCCACACAACTTCGGTTTCTTACACAGCTTCACAGAATAATAGGGACTGGAAAGGACCTCTGGAGATCATCTAGTCCAACCCCCCTGTCAGAGCAGAGTCATCTACAGCATCCAGGGGGGGTTTAAATGTCTATGGTTATAACTCAGTTATAAATAAGATTATTACTAAAATTAATCTCCAATATGTGCTGCCCACTTCACCACTAACATATCTCATTGTTTTTCAAAAAGTCTTAACCTTAGATTTGCTTAGCTCCATTGATTTGCCCTTGGGAAGGACTTCCAAAACACACAAACGTATATTCTGCTCCATAAAGTAAAGTCTGGCAAGCTTTAGGAAATCACCTCAGCTTCTCTGGTGGGAGACTGTACTGGTGATAAAGGCAGGAGCCTTTACTGTATAGGTTTCATTCCTGGATGTTGAGTCAATATCTAGAAAGAACAGAGATGTAGCAGAGAGATAACATTTGGTTTCTGTCAGTCTATTGGGCCAGTTGCCTGCTGAGCAGACTTCAGCAGATAAGGAAAAGAGTTCTTGTCTATTGCATTTTAATTACCTGGGAACTGAGAAATGGTCAATATCTTCAGTCTGCAGCTTTCCATCCTTCCTTGTACACTTGCTCAATTCTCAACTTGCTACTTACCTATTTTCTTCTCCTCTGCATTCATTTTGGAGTTTGATTCTAAGTTTGTTACACACACCTCTCACTTCACCAGCACCAGATGAACCTATATAAGAAAGGCTCCTGCCTTTATCACTATTACAATCTCCTACAAGAGAAGCTGATTTCCTAAAGCTTGCCATACTTTACAATACAGAACAGAATATATGTTTGTGTGTTTTGGAAGTCCTTCCCAAGGGCAAATCAATGGAGCTAAGCAAATCTAAGGTTAAGACTTTTTGAAAAACAATGAGATATGTTAGTGGTGAAGTGGGCAGCACATATTGGAGATTAATTTTAGTAATAATCTTATTTATAACTGAGTTATAACCATAGACATTTAAAACCCCCATGGATGCTGTAGGTGACTCGGTTCTGGGGGTTGGACTAGATGATCTGTACTCGGCACTGGTGAGACTCCACCTGGAGCATTGTGTCCAGTTCTGGAGCCCTCAACACAAGAAGGACATTGAGCTGTTGGAGCGGGTCCAGAGGAGGGCCACTAAGATGGTCAAAGGGCTGGAGCAACTGC
>VZTY01012571.1:58207-140272 GCA_013400935.1 Turnix velox | reverse complement strand
CCCTCTCTGGAGGTGTTCAAGACCAGGCTGGACAAGGCACTGAGCAGCCTGATCTAGTGGGAGGTTTCCATGCCTATGGCAGGGGGGTTGGAACTTGATGATCTTTAAGGTCCCTTCCAACCTGAACTATTCTATGATTCTATCTCCAGAGAAGATGAGAAGACCTTGACTTTGGTACTCACTACACAACTAAGTGCAGCTCTTTGTTTTCCTTTGAAATATGTGCTGTTTGAATCTCAGGTCAGTGAGACTAAGGGAGCTGAAAGCAAAGATTATCATAAAACCCTAGGCTTAGTTTTTAAATCTTGAAGACATATGCATAAATACAGAGAGAAATACAGCTGCTTCCAAATGTTTGCAATGAAAATTGAATGTATACTTAGATGCATTTATATGTGTTTGACATGTACCAATAGTGTATATGTTGATAATAGCAATTCCAAGTCCTGTATAGGTATTTGGAATAGGGTTTTATTTGTCCCTACAAAAATTGGTGGCTTTGAGATGTGGATTTTGTGTGCACAGCAGTGCAGCATCCTCATTGCACGGGCAAATGTTTGCATTTGTTGAAAGGGAAACTGTATTACAGCACAATATGGAGTTTCAGGGAGTGGATCACTGAAAGTAAGCAATTACACAGAGAATCAATGTAAATCATTAGAAATTTGGTCATTTCAGTAGGAAGTCAGTAGGAAGAGTGAATCAGGTGACTGAAACTATTTAATTCACAGTCAAAATGAATAAAATGGGACAAAATAATGAATAGTTTTAAAGAGATACACAGGGCACCTCTGTGCAGCCTTTTTCATAAGCAAGGAGATATTAAATTATCAGCTAAAGATAATTTTAAGTATGCCAAA
Source organism: Turnix velox (assembly GCA_013400935.1). Taxonomy (NCBI): domain Eukaryota; kingdom Metazoa; phylum Chordata; class Aves; order Charadriiformes; family Turnicidae; genus Turnix; species Turnix velox. Next base: position 139,412 of record VZTY01012571.1, on the reverse strand, counting down.
TTTGAAGATGAAAAATGGTATTATATTTTATTGCCACATCATTAATTGATTAAAATGCAGCCATGTGTCAGAAGCTTCACTGGATGCAAAATACATTTATATGAATAAGAGAAGAACGATAAAAATTATTTAAACCTCCATCCTTTTATATAGAAAATTCCCAATTTCTGTCATTTTGCTTAGTGTGGGTATTTCTCTTTTGAACTCTTTAAGTTGTTCATGCATTGACAAATCAGTCCTGTGTTTTTGCATATTATTCTCAGAAAATCCTGGAGCTTGATGCTCCAAATACAGTAGGTCTGGTTTTGGATCAGTGGTGGATCTGTTTCAGAACTCAGGAAGATGCTCTGAAGAGTTACCTGCAGCATTTTTCAGTTTGTCCCACAATGTCTAGAAACAATATCACTCATTCCTCCTCCAATCCCCAAGGAAAAAAAACATGCGAGCCTCCAAATTTTTTGCTCCCACCCAATTATGGTTAAAGACCATCATTCATTAAATTCATAAGACCTGCTGCCAAGCTACCCATGCCACAGAAGTCGGAGATAAAAGTGCCAAAGGAAAGAATGAAAGCAACAGATGGACAGTGTTGTCAAAAGAAGGAAATACTCTGCCTACCACATGTGCGGGATCACTTTGCTCAACAAAAACAACATAAAAATGGGGATATATTTATTGATTTACCTCACTGTGGGCACTAGTGATGGTTTTTTCCCCTTTTACCATTAATGATTTTGATAAAGGAGAAGGAAAAGAAAGTGTGGTGTTCACTTCCTTATGAATAATTGGAATAATGAATGAGCTGAGGACAAGGTGAAACAAAGTGCACTGCTCTATCAATTTGTATATGTCCAATGTACAAAGGACAGTTTCTATAATCTCTTTGGAAACAGATGCCAAATTGTAGGACTACCTTTTACTGCACTGGACAAATCTGATGAACTGAATTTGGTGTTCTAAGTGGTCTCTGGAAGCCTATGGATCTTGAACACCTTAGTTTCTGAATATGTTTGGTCCAAATTCACAGGAAGTGGGGAAAAGTATTCTTCAAAATACATATTTATTTCAGATGAAGTATGAAAAGATCCACAGAAGGAAGCTTTATTTGATAGGGATGTTACAACAATATTGTTGCTAGTCTGGTCTATCCAAGTAATGGCTTATGAATCATAATTAATCTGGTGGTGTTTTGTTCTGAACGTGTTCCATATTTTGAAGTTGTTTTATAGCTACTTTTGTAGTATTTTAAGAAAATGGGAAAGCTCACAGTTAGCAGTTCTACTCATAATTATTAACTTGATGTCAGAAAATCTGCACGTGTACATCTCTTATTTGAAAAAGAAAAGACAAAGGAGAAAGATTAAGCATGACACTAAACAAGAACTAAACTCAGTAACCAATATTTTTCATCTTATGTCCTAGAAAAATAACCCTGTATGACTGCCTGGTCTGTTTGTACATTTGCCCCTTACAATAACTTTTGTGCCAATTGTTCAGTTTCAGTCAAATTCAGACCAGAGGCTAAGGTCTCAATGGTTAAATTCTGCCAAATTTTGTGAAAGAGACAGCCAGACAAAGTGAAGACAAGCATCTAAATTAGTGTCACCACTAAAGGGAAAATTACACTGCGAGCTGCAATGAGATTCTGACACCACAGAAACTAATTCAGAAAAAAATTGAATATAAAAGCATTTTTGTACCCAAAAAAAAGTTTATCTTGAAAGTCCCTTCCTATATGATTTTTAATATTATCAATAGTGTGTGATCCATGATGGATGGCACTTAGTTCATATTTTCATTATGGGTCATACAAAGTGAAAATTATCATTTTGCTACATTTTTCCAGTATTTACTTTCTTTCCTAGACAAATTGGTATTATTCAGTTTCTTAATTACAAATACCAGGATATGAAATAGAGAATTACAACATGATATAGGTCGCAGGAGCTCTGGTTTCCTTTCCTTTGATGAATAAATAATTGGTTATTTGATTAATAAATAATAATATTTTGTTACCATTTTTCTCGAGTACTTTTAAAACATCCCACACTCCCTGACACTGTTACATTGGATCTAACCTAACAACACTCTTTTGAGTTTGGGAAAGTTTTTTGCCTGAAATTTTCAGTTGGAGAAAGTAGGTCACATGGATATTTACAAATATAATTTTGCCTCCCTGGTAATGTGGTTTCTGTGCTTTTTTCAGACACTGAATGCAAAAGAGACAGTGAAATGAAGGATGCCCAAAATGTAAGCTTTTGTTTTTGTCCAGCCAGAGAAGAGATTAAGTTCTTAATTTTTGATTGCCATTGAATCATGGCAACAATTCTACAGATAAAAATTTTACTCTCAAAGAATATTTACACCCTTTCTGATTTTATGTCCTTGGTTCCCTTTCCACATTAACTCAAGCATGTGAAAGACTGTGCAGAGGAACTCTGCAACATAAAGTATTTTCTCCAAGGTTCCACATGTAACAGTGAGTAAGCAATAACAGTATTGTTCCATCATCATACACCTGTCATATTTTCCAAACCTTGACACTTAAATTATCAGTAGAATTTCAAACCACAGGCGACACTGAAAAGCTATAAAAAAATTAATAAATTAAGAATGTGATGTAAAAATATGAATTTTTTCTTTCTCACTTAAGGGAACCTCTGTAGACCCAAGAGCAAACTCCCCATCAGGCCTAATGCTCCCATGAAACTGGTAACCACTCTCTAGGCTTCCAGTCCCAAGCCAATAGCACCAGTGTAGCTGTCAGGATAACAAGCATTTCCACTAGGTCATTCTAATGAAATGGCTCCTAACTGGCTACTTAAAGTTTTATGTCCAAGGACAGAGTCTGCTCACATAGCCTGGGAGATAGGAATGCCCCTCACATCCCTCTTGTGGGTTAAATAACAAGTTTCAGAATTTCTGAATTATATAAACTTTCAAATCTCAGATACCTTTATGGGATACATCTTATCCAAACATTATTTTCTGGTTTATTGTCACAAATTTGTATCTTCTGTAAGAGAAGATATTCTGCAGCTCACAGTTCAGCTAATTGAAGTAGAGAAAAATTAATTAGAATTAGAATTAGAATCCCACGTTCTGAAAGATTTACTCAGATCTGATAATGCAGAGCAAGAAAAACCTAGCTTTCAAATAACTCAGGAGAAATCATACAATTAAAAAACCCAATTCCTTTATTAAAGTTTTATTCAAATTCTGAACTTAGTGTATAAGCAGCTTAAATTTTTATTTAAATTTATTGAAAAATTGGCAGAAAACAGACACTAGTTGAAGCAAAGAAAAGAACATTAATGTTTATAAATATGTTAAGGGTGAGTGTCAGGAGGATGGAGTCAGGCTCTTCTCAGTGACATCCAGTGATAGGACTCTGGGCAATGGGTGCAAATTGGAACACAGGGAGATTGGACTAGATGATCTCTTGAGGTCCCTTTCAATCCCTGAAATTCTGTGATTTTGTGAAAATAATAAAAAATACTCTAATAGTATATGAACACTTCAAGCTGAAGCAATATTTGGGCAAATTTTAAGCTAACAATTTCAGCTACTGACAGAAATCATCTTGGTATTTACTTTACCTCACTGCAGTTGCTAGTGTGGGCACACCTTTACTAATGTTTTGAGAAGAAAAATTAAAGAGAGCATTGAATGCATATATGCTACTATGTGTATGGCCTCATTGTTAAATGCCAAAAAACATACACAGAGTTAAACTTTTGTGTGAGAAGGTTCACAACAAAAGTGAGTTTTCATGGAAAGATAAGCTTTACATAAATATTTTTTGTTTTCTGGTGAAGTTTTATAAGCTGCAACCATGAAAGCTCAGTATATGAAGAAAAGCACAAAAAACCACTAAATCAGAAGGATATAGGATATGTTGTTGCTAATATTTTGCTAATAGATATTCCAAAAGCACTGACTGTAAAGGACTTAATGGCAATATTAATTAATTTCTTATGAACTGATCTGATATTATAAAGGAGCCTTAAGTGATGGTAGCAACTACAGGAGGCATTGCTAGTTTGGGGTTTTTTTTAAGAATACAACAGATTTACAACTTAAAACATTCTACAAGTCGACTAGAATTGAAGGGGCTGAAGAGGGAGAAGGAAAACACATTTATACTGTGTTGCCCCATAGTTTGAATACTTTGCTGATCAGAGAAAAATGGGGAGAAAATTACACCAACTTTTTGCTAGGACTGAAAAAAGTACTTTTCAGTATTTGGAGAAAATTGTGAAGGACTGAAAAAAAATAGGCCTAATAAAAACTGTGAAGCACTTACCTTAAAACCCTCTTTGCTCAGATGAATAAAATGATGCAGTTATTATGATGGGATCTACATACTTTCCAGTCCCTGGTAGCCGGTGATATTTTTTAATACTATTTAAATAAAATAAATATTTTTTCTAACTGCTCAGAGGGCTAATGCAAAGAAAATACCAGCTGCAGGAGCTTCCTTCCTCCTCTTCTTTTGGTTTCAAAAATGCCTACCAAGATTTTAAAGAGCTGAGACACTACCAGATGTGTTTTTAGGAAGCAGAGTCCACAGTGAGTGCATAACTGACACGTGAGCAGGTAAGCACAAGAAAGGAAATCATTATGGTGTGATTAGAGATGGGAAGCTCACATTACTGTCAGACACATTATGCCCGTGTATTTGCCCTTCTACTTTCCTCCTGAGCTCATCAGAGCCACCATAATACAAGGAAAGAGTAAATCTAATTAATATGAGTCCTTGTCCCTCATACTTTGTTTATCCTCCCATTCTTCATCTCTCTTAAGTGCTATGTCATTTTTCTATTTAGATTTGACAATGACAGAAGAGGATTTTTTTTTCCTTCAGGTTTGCACAATATCCAGTAGAGACTGGGATAGGGAGGGGAAGTAGATTTTGGTGAAATTCTTTAAAATGAAACTTTAAAATGAAAATGTTAACAAAGGTGATATTGCTGCTCATAATAAGGATAAATCTCTCAAATGAGTGATCCCACTCTTCTGTCTGTCATTCTGAGACTTACTGGTTTCCAAACACAAAACCAAGCACATTTATGTTTTATTGTTAACATTCTACTTACAACTGACTGAATTAATTGGGATAACTTGGTATGTGGTAACTCAGACCCTCTTGGACTCCATTTATGGTCAAAGCTATTAATAGAATAATTACACCATTCCATCTTTTTAAGTAATTAACAACTCAAGAAATGCTCACTATTACATATTCACACATAGCCTATTGATTCTCTCCTCCTCTTTTAATTTCATTTATCAACCAGCATCAGAAAGGATTATTTAAGATACTCTATTGAGGCATTTTTTTATAGTCAAATGACAGGGACAGAGCTCAAAGCTTGACTTTACATGTTTGCTTTCACATGTAAGCCTCACAGTTTGAAACACAATCCTTTTCTCCCTGACAGTCAAACTCAATGTGACATTTACTGTAACACGATTAATTTTAGTGCCATCCTCTCAAAGTCACTATTAGAGTATATCCACAATTTTTAAAAGAAGAACCATAGAGTATCTCAAAGAAATTAAAAACATAGAAAGCATAGTTAGAAATATTCTGTGAAAATTTTCACAACGAAGAAAGAGACCTTGTATTAGAGGTTCTGAGCTCTGTCCGTGTGTAAAGGCAGAAGTTATGGAAAAAAAAATACTACACTTTCCCTTGCTTTATTTTTTTCAGTTTTGAATTCTCTAGCTAATAATAATATTGGATTTTCCTTCTCCCTCCTCCCCGCCTGCACTCCCTCCTCCCTTTCATCCCCTTCAACTAGATTCTGGCTGCCTGATCAAAACAAATTACAGGACAGCCTTATAAATTAGTTACAGTAGACTAATGTCTAATGGTGACATGTCTGTTTTGCCATGGTGATGCTCATCCTCCAGAGGTAATGTCACCTAGGTTGTCAGACAAGCAACAGCATTTTCATAAATAATCCATGTGATGCTAATACAGGATGATTTGTGATGCCTCATAAAAAGTTTGGTTGTATTTGATTGAGTTTCCCTCCAGATATGGTACAGTTAACACCGTGACCTGATCTGACTTGTGATTTCTGGAAAGGCTACTCTAAAATAGGGGTGTGCAACATGAAGGCACCATGTTACCCACACAAAGCTACACCAATGTCTGTAATACTTTGCATGTAACTCAAATTAGATCAGAAATCCACAAATGCATTAAAATACCTATAGAGTTAAAAAAAAATCCATCTATTTTTCAAGTACGACCTTACTGAGTAGAGGAAAGAAAACAAAGGGAGTTGAATCTCTTTTCTCCCACAATTGCCATGGCCTAATATAGTATGCATGCTTCAGTTCACGTGACACTGACCTGATCGTGACATGGTCATTCAACTGTGCAGCCCTCTCTCACCTCTCCTGCCCAACCCTATCATGGCAAATCTGGCCCCAATTTTGCTTTTCAAAAATGCAAACATCTATGCTGGTACCAAACATCAGCTAAAACTGCTCTGTGGTTAACCTCATTAGTTTAAATGCCTTATTTGTAGAATATCACTCCCAATTCTAAAGGGCAAAAGTGCAGACACTCAACTAAAAGGTAAAATGAGCCAGATGATCTTTACTGTGAGGGTGGTGAGACACTAGAACAGGTTGCCCAGAGAGGCTGTGGATGCCTCTTCCCTGGAAGTGTTTAAGGCCAGGCTGGATGAAGCACTGAGCAACCTGGTGTATTGAGAGGGGTTAGAACTAGATAATCTTTAAGGTCCCTTCCAACCTAAACCCTTCTAAGAAATGATTCTATGATCACTCTGATTCTTGGAAAACCTCTAGATGTGTCTCCCCACCAGAAATACTCATCAAGAGATCACCACCAACATGACTGTGTCTAGATACAGCTGGGTCTAGTTCCACTAGTTGATTTTCTGGTTAAGGACAACCTGTGCTGTGATTCCTTCTTCCCTTTGTTTAACGGGACATATTTTACCTTGTCGTGCAATTCCATTGGCTTCACTTCTGTTACACAGAGCTGCCCAGTGACATCAATGGGATTCTTTTTTTGAAAAGAGTATTAACTTCAACTCTGGTGCTTAGTATTTCTGCTAAGTTATTTCAGGGTATGACAGGGCTGATTATTTAATGCCATTTGATGGAAAGAAATTAACTAGATGTTAAAAAGTCATTACATATTTTTAAGGGTCAGAGCATGTGTGTGCATGTGCATGAGAAGATGGAGACAACAAGTGAAAGGAGGAGTGCTCAGCTTAGGAGGAAAATTTAGTACAGATGGTCTTTACCAAAAGAAGAGAACCAGAAATTCTTTCTTATTTGTTATGTTTCCTAAATTCTCCCTGTTTTTATTCAAAGTGGCTTATGCTGCAAACACTCTAATACTCAGATAAAGAAATCAAAGGACTTATTGAAAAACAGCTGCAAGATCTCTAGCAAATATGGCATCCCCTCACACTCTGATCAAAGGCAACAATATAATGCCAAAATGAGACAAAAATTCAATACTGAGATCAAGCTGTAGAACAACATCCAAGGATGCAAGGATCAGCACAACTATCTACCTAATAAGAACAGAGAAAGAGTTTTAATATTGCTGCAATTTGATCTCATGGATGTGTAGCTTTCTGAGCTAGTCCCGGGGCTTGACTTATGTAATTGCAATGAAATCCTTGCACTCTGCAGTAAACAGGCAACTGGAGCAACTGCCAGCATTCCGGGAGAAACAGAGAATCTCTGAGAATCCTTTTGGTAAAATTATGGTGAAGGCCAGCTTTTTTTATGGTCCACAATGTTTCTTTCAAATATTTCTCCAAATCTGTATGGGAACAGAAGAAGAAAAATACAGAAAGGCTGGGGTAGGACTTTTTAATAGGGTACAGGATGGCAGGACTAGAAGTAATGGATGCAAAGAGGAAGAGGGCAGATTTAGTCTGGATAGAAGAAAAAAGTTCTTTCCTGTGAGGGTGGTGAGACACTGGAACAGGTTGCCTGGAGAAGTTGTGGATGCCCCCTCCCTGGAGGTGTTTAAGGCCAGGCTGGATGAGGCATTGAGCAACCTGGTCTAGTGCAGGATGTCCCTGCCCATGGCAAGGGGGTTGGAACTAGATGTTCTTTATGGTCCCTTCCAACCCAAACCATTCTGTGATTCTATAAAAGAAGTCAACTTGAAAAAAAAAGTGTGCTCAAATTTTCAAAATTTGGATTCTATCATGCCTCCTATCTGACATTATTATAGTGCTCCAAGAGCACTTAGACCTCATAAAGCAATTCAGAGGTGAAGCAACACTATTATTCCTCAAACCTGAACTGTCACTTCACTGAACCAATTTCCACCTCAAAATTAAAACTGACTACTTGACTTTTGGTGAGTTGTCCCAAAGGATGAATGTAGCTCTGTTAAGCAGACTGTGCCTCCAGACATCAATGAGTATCTTCAAATCTCAATTAGGACTTCTGTTTACAACTATTTTGGGAGAGTTCCAAGATACACAGTTTGCTCATGCCAGTTGTCTGCATGACAAGTGGCTTCTCTTCCACAGCAGGGCAGGAGGACTACACAGGAGTTTCTTTAAAGTTACACTCGTTGGCCTAAACAACATCTGAAACTCTCTCTGCTTATTCTTCTAAAGTAATTTCTTCTTTTTGGAGGACACACTGATAAAAGCTGATGAAAATTTTCCTTTGCCCTCTATGGACAGCCAATCATGCAAGCTCTAGCTCTTTTACTTTCTGGGCAGTTTCACAGCTGCAGACCTCTGGTGCTCCAAGAGGTTTTGAGAGAGCAACTATAAGAGACTGTGATTGATTTTTCATTAACTGCACTTTCACGATAATTACTCCTCTCTTGAACTCACAATTTAGTTCAGCCTGTAACAGCTTTTCCAAACATCATCTCCAGCTAGATATTTGTGGTTTAAGACATTTCAAGAAGCACACTGCAGTAGTCCTTTATTCATAAGAGTTTCATTAATATGATGACCTTGTGAAACCAAAATTCTGATTTTAATTGCTTGAAAAGTTATGCACTAATTAAAGACATCTTTAAAACCAGATATATCCTCCCTGTTCCAATACAGGTATCTATTATAAAGAAAACATTGGTTACTTCTAGGAAATGTTCAAGAGCAGGCTAGATGGGGCTTTGAGCAACCTGATCTAATAGAAGGTGTTCCTATCCATGGCAGGTGCTTTGGAACTGTTTGATCTGTAATGTCCCTTCCAATACAGAACATTCTATGATTCTATAAAAGTTACATCCCATGATGTATTCAGATAGTATCCACTCATAGGACAATACAGAAATGTGGAGCAGCCTTGAGCACTTCCCACATAGTGTCACTGCCCTGAATCACCACCAGCTCTGGCTGTTCCTGCCCAGCTTTCCCTCCTTCACTCTGCCCATGGTCCAGGACTCTGTTTCAGCCTGACCAAGGCTGTCCATCCTTTCCTGAGCTCTGTGTCTCCCCAGAACAAAACATTAGTCAGTTTTCAAAGATTTGGAACCTTAGTTTGAAAGAATTTCGGGAATACTCGCTGAAATCTCTTAAGTTCATCCTCAAGATTTTCCTGGCAGTTACACACAGTTTAGAATAAGACTGGAAGCAAGCAAGCACTCTTTTTGAAGCAGAAAACAAACTGTAATTTTTTTTTTTTTAATTATAGGATCCCAAATAAAGTATCCAACAGCTCTTCAGCTCCTCACTAGCACCTGTTAACATGATGCACATTCAGATGTCCCAGGGTTCTTCCCTGATATAACTTGAAAAGGTACTGAGTATTGAAGACCTACTTTTATCTTAAAAAAATTATTTTCCAAAAACTCCTTGATGCCAAGTAATTGTGAGAGAAAGAAGAAGAATATTTTTCACATAGCACTCATTTGGCATATTCACAGACTGTCATAGATCTTGTCTTTTCCAGACTTGGATATACTTTGGATGGAGACCATTTTCCAAGAGCTACTTTTTTTTTCAGGCCACCTCAGACTAAATTGAACACAAAGGTCCACAGCACACAAATTATCCAAGCAGTTCTTTGGAAGAAACTGAGAATTTGACTGGTTGTTTCACAGGAAATTCTGCTGAAATTTTATTTCAATTGCTAAGTTTCATTCTGCATGCAAAATGGCAGCTGATGTACAGCAAGAGATGGGAAGTAGAGATGATGCAACAGAGAGAGTTGTTTATTACAAAACTGCTCAGGTTCGGTGGGGATATAAAGAGCATCAGATTATTTCTTCAGAAGGTCAGTGGCTCAGGAAACATTGCAGGAAATATTTCAGAGTATTTGCATTCAAATTATGTATTCAGAGATAACCATTTCTGAATTTTATTGATGTCTTTGGTGTGAAAATGGATGAATGGGTGTCTTCCTACTCTAGAAGTCCTGTTTAACAGGACTAGATTTTCATCATACTTTTCCAAGTAGACCTAGAAAGTGTCAGCTTATCTTTCTAATTCTTCTCCATGTTCTTCTTCTAACCATTCCTTCTGATTCAAAGGCTACAAGATGGTTTGAGTAAGATAATTTCAGTGTGGAACTGCCAGAATTGTGTTCAGTGTGAAGGTAGGTAAGATCCCATGCTGTAATACAAAATCCCTCAAGAATAAATTGAATATAAAAGAAATACTGATCTTTACAGTGATTAAGTGGCAATAAAAGCCAACATAAAAAACTCCCAGAGATTTGCTAAAACAAGGCATTTTCCCAAAGACAGAGGATTTTTTCATATTAATATCCAATATAATTTTCATTATATTTTTAAAACTGAGAAGCCATGCTGCATCTTTTTTGTAATAAATCAAAACTGAAGATCCATACTGCATTTAGTATTTACTTCCTGAGAGGAATAAAGCTCATTCATATCTGAAAAGAGTTTGATAATAAATGCAAGAAAAATAAGTCCTACTTTTTGTCTGAAGTGACTTTTTAGCCAACCAGAATGCATCGCCCCAAGATGGGATACAACCAGATAAAATTGCTGCAGGCTTCAGTATTATTGTCATTTGAGAAAGCAAACAATAGAAACGTATTTTCAGTTGGTTGTGAGCCAGCAGTTGTTTCAGCAATGTAACCATATCTTCTGTATTCATTAGTGAAGATAACTGTGGAAACATTCCTAATCCTTCAGTGAAAAATACAGTATCACAGCCTCCTTCCCTGTTTTTTTGTTCATCCCTACACACAGACAGCAACCCCTTCACTAAAAGAAGTTCAGTCGATTGCCTTGTTATGTTCCTTTTGCATTACAGATGCATTAAAGCTCTGCTTAGGCTTCATAATTGAGTTATGGCAGTCATCCACGTCTTAGATTCTAGGCTGAGCTTTGGCAAGACTAAATAATAAATTGAAAAAATACAATTATTGCTTACCTGCAAAAATTCCTTTTCTTGGGAGGTAAAGCATATATATCAGAAAAGTTGTGGGTTTTTTTTTTTTTTCCCCAGGCCTATTCAATAAATGAACGTAACACCAGGATTCTTACACAGAGTATCTTTGAAATGGGTTTTGTATTGATTTTTGTAACTACCCTGTTAGATGACGTTATCCCTTAGTGTGTCATGTTTAGATGGGTCCGCCCGGAGCAGGTCACTGAGGTGATAACTGTCATTTGGAGGGACAGAAAAGCAATCATAGCTTTTTCATTACTTACTGTTTTCCCCCTGCAAGTGTGGGATCATTTGACATATTATGGCTTCTGTGATTTAAGCTGCATTCTGAAATTAAGTGCTAGAATATCAAGCTGTGGGTTTAGAAAAATAAACTTCATGTGAAAGGAACCACATGCCCTGTAGGTCGTAACTATGATCCAGAAGCAGTAACAGTCTCCAGAATATAGAAAAAAAAAATAATAAAAATAAAACCCAACACCTTCCCCCCAACAAAATCCACCAAAAAAGAATTATATTTTTATAAGAGACAACAGGTTCCAAAATTGTTTATTTCTATGTGATTGCAAAATAGAAAATCCATTTGCAGCATGAATCCCTTCATTTTCCATGCTAAAGCAAAAACATGAAAGTATCACCATTTTTTGAAATTGTAAGGCAATTACAATTGAACATTTGGGTACAAAAAGAAGATGAAAAGTTTTTTACCAGCCTTCAGTAAAACTGCCTCACTTCCCTTAGCCAAAGTCTGCAAAGCTTTTTTGACTGTGACAAGGTTTCTGGGAAATTTGGATTTCATGCTGAAAAGCTTGAATTGCCAAACTGTATGGTATGTGAGAACTGCAGCTTTCAACAGGTTAAGAGCGAGAATAAAACAAACCATCCTCTCCTTATCCTTACATTTTATGCAAACTAAAAAATAACAGTTGTTTTGAGGGTTAGGATTTTTTTTTTTCAAGTGGGCAGCTATTGCATTATTCTGCACTGAACTGATGATGGACATGTTCTTCCCAAAATTCTAACCCCCTAAAACTGATGAAAGGTATAAAGTATTGCCAGGCTGGATGAGGCATTGAGCAACTTGGTCTAGTGGGAGGTGTCCCTTCCTATGGCAGGGGAGGTTGGAACTAGATGATCTTTAAGGTCCCTTCCAACCCAAACCATTCTATGATTCATATACCATAAAATGTCCCATAATAGATTTATAGTCTTGCAAATAAAATTGGAGGTTAGGAGGTATCATTTTACGTATATTTCTTGTGTATATTATTTCTTTTAGGCAGCTATCTCACATATATAGGAAAAAATTACTGTAAGTGAAATCAGTTATTTTTGAAAAGTGATCAGAATTACTCTACTTACTTGATGCTGATTAAAACTAATTGGCCAGTTGAAAATGGCCTTGAAGTATAAGGTGAAAAAGTTACATACATTTCTTTTTGTTGGATATTTGAAGTAGTGGTGGTTTTAGCATGATTTAAATACCTACAGAATATGAAAAGAATAGATGTTATCAAAATTGAAAATTAACCTTTGTCAGATCTCATCACCAGACATGCTGAGAAATAAATCGATGGGATTATTTCTAGTAAATAATTCTGGTCAGTTCATTCAGCACTTCTACCATTCATAAAAAAATACCTGATCAAGTTTATTGATGTGACAGAGTTTGGTTGACTAAAAATAATGATAGGAATGGGTTGCTTATTCAGAGACACCCAGATCACCCAGATGGGTGTATTCAAGTTATATGCATTTTAATATACATTTAATGCATTCAGCATTCAGCCAGAGGCATGTTTTGAAAGAGCTCAAGATCAGATTTCTGATGGAATGCTAGTCACCAGCTTATTAATTATGAAAACTTTTATTTATTTAAAGGTAAATTCTAAATTTAAGATCTTAAAGAACTTTTGAATTCTCTTTCTTATCTGCAGGAAAAATGTATCACTGGGAGAGGTTCAAAACCAGTTGTTTTCATTTAGTGGTTTTATGATCAGTTTTCATATGCTAAGTCTTTTGGATTCTGGATGTCATAAAATTCAAATTGCAGGCACACATTTGTCCCTGGGAAACAAATGAAATCTAAGATTTTTCAAATTATTCAAATAAGCATCACTAGAAATATACACTATTAATTACAAGGAATCAATAACAAATATACACTACCTCTTTCAACCATTAATATGCTTCCTCCAAAGGGAAACCAAGAGGCTATTGTGTGGGAAACTTTATTGTCCCTGCAGAAAAATATAACTGTGGGTTAACTGTCAAGTAAGTATGACAATACTATCCTTTTTTCACTGACATTATATTTTGAAAACACAGAATATTAAATCAGGAGACTATCAGTTATTCTTCCTTAAATCGAAGCCACAAAAGGCAGTGAAAATCGAGTGAAATTGACATTTTTTAACTTCTCAGATCTCTTTCATAATAAAATATTAGTTGGGGTTTTTCTTCTTTTTTTATTAAGCATACTTTCTTTTCTATCTTACTGGGTCATAGACTTCCCAAATGACTTTTACATTGTATCATCTTAAATATGCATTATTGCCTATCATGTCAACTCTCAGAGATATAATTCCTAAAATGTATTGGGGTTGTTAAAATGCTTGCATATAATTCTGATATTGAAACAGAAAGATGCCACTGTAAAAAAAAATCCATTCTACCACAATGTATTTATAACTTGTCACAGACTATTAATATGCATCATCCCAACAAAGACTCTCTTTGTTCCAAACTGAAAGTGGAAGAACTGAGTGAAGCTGGGAGGATTCTTGATCCACAGGCTTCTGTTGTTCATTCTTAAGCCATCATGGCTTCTTTATTCATGGATATACTTATTTACTTTGTCTTCTTTCAGGAATGTAAAAGGAGTTTAAAGTAGCTTTAGCTGGGCTGCAAGATTGGGTTAATAAGATTATAGCAAATCTGTTCAGTTCTTCAGTCATCTTGCCTTGGTTTGACAATGTGGTCTGAAGAAGCCTTTCAGTTTCAGCTGAAACAACTTGCACACTTTCTTTATTAATTCCAAGCTTCATTAATAGAAGCCATCTTCCACAGAGCCATTATATATTCACCATAAAATTAGTGCAGCTACATTGCAAAGTCTACTCTATCTTCATGACATAACTGACCAGATGACCCCATTAAGTCAAAGTGGGCTTGAGAAAGAGGCCAGGCTTGAGAAGAATCACCATATTGACAGATTTCTAGATGGTAGGTAGCACTACACTTCTGGGAACCTTGGGCAAAGGTTAAGCCATATGTTTCTTCCTCCTTGCATCCACACAGTGTCAGGCTTCCTACCTAATTTAACCTAGTGTCAACCACATCCCATTCTTTTTCAGTTCCCTGACAGAAAATTTTGTAACTTTTTAATAAAGCATGTACTCTTTCTCAATATAAACAGACTTTTATGAAAAAACATCAAATACTTCAACTAAATTTAGTATCTTTACATCACCTACTCTGGATACTGTCCAGGAGACAAACCTCCTAAAAATATCTAAAAAGGAAAGAAGAATACTAAAAGAGTCATCTTCAGTTTTCCAAAAGTGGTCTGTAGTGTAGGTACACACCATCACTGTAAGACCTATTAAAGCAATCTAAAAATTACTCTTTATAACTCTTTATAACATTTGATGGGCAAGATTTTCCACAGAGAAGTTTAGTTGAATATGTTAATTTTTTACCATTGAGGTGATGCATTTCAGGAATAAGTAAATGGGATTCAATGCACTCAAATGAAAGGGGAAGTAACTGAATTTCTGGGAAGCCAGGACCAGTCATTCCAAACATTGGTTATCCAACTGTTCTTAGCTTATGTAAGTTTTCTTCATACTTGGTTTTCATAATGTCAGTTTCTCAGAAATGTAACTGATTGTAAACACAGAACATCAAATTTTTTAAATGGCTCTAATGGACAGAAGAGTAACAGAAGCAAACTAAAAGAAGGAAGATTCAGACTGGATATAAGAAACAAATTCCTTATGGTGAGAGTGGTGAGACACTGGAACAGGTTGCCCTGAGCTGTTGTGGATACCCCCCTCTGTGGAGGGGGTTAAGGTGTCGGTTATTCAGGAGAAAATTTTTAAGGCCAGGCTGGATGAGGCACAGAGCAACCTGGTCTAGTGGGAGGTGGCAGGGTGGTTGGAACTAGATGATTTTTAAGGTCCCTTCCAACCCAAACCATTCTATGATTCTATCTGGGGAACTCCAGATCAATAAGTATGGAACTAATCCTGAGAAAAGCTTTACAAACTATTAATAAAGTATAGAAATAATTGACTCAAGGACACGTGATTTATCAGGGAAGTAATAAGCTGGTACTCATAGAGAAGCACTGTTTATTAATGATTTCTGCAGGACTAAAAGTGAAGGTGACCTGGTCAGCATTTAGCATTTTTACAAAGTTATCTGCCACATCTCTCGTGGTGGGCTCTAAAGAAAATTAGAATTACAAAAGGCAATACAACAATACAAATAACTATTTGCATATTATAGAACAAAAAGCAGGATAAATTTGGATTTTGTAGAGACAGGTCATCAATGGATTCTGGTAGGAAGCTACACTAGCATCTGCAGTATTCAAAATAGACTGATGTTACTAAGTTGTTCAAAATTCTCAAGTTAAAAAAGACAAAGAGAAGTGCCCAGTACAAATGTTAAGCATTATTAAGGGGAAAACAGAGAATCAAATGAGGGGCCATTTTGGTCCCAGAAAAAGGGTAAAATAGCACTGGAAGAGGTAGAGAGAAGCTGCGTGACACAGATTCCATACAAAGAACAGTGAAAGAGATAGTAACTCCATCATCTACAAGAAAGATAACAAAGGTCTATAAACAGGTTTATGAGAAAGTGATATAAAATCAAGAGTGTCCTAAGTGAAACAAAATAACTAAGTACTTAAAAGAGGCAATACCAAATCACATAATGAACACAAAAAGTAATTTTAAAAAATGTTAGATATATTCATGGAATAAAAATCAGAAAGATACAGCCTGTGACTCACTGAGTCCACACATTGCTGGCAGCTAGAAGGGTACACAGAGGGAATTATCACTGTATGCTTCCCTAGGCATCTGCTACTAGCCACCAATGAAGAAAGGAAACTGGGATAAGACAGACTCTTTCATCTGATCCAGCATGGCAGCACTAATGTTTTTATTCAGGAGCCCCTGGCATTACAGAGGCAAAACAATGTCAATTGGCTGATTAGCAGTGTCTTGCAACAGGGAAAAGCAGATGCTGTTAAACCAAACTGCTTTATTTGGAATGCATACAGGGCTGCAGCAGAAGTTCCCACAGAGATCCTGCAGACTGGCCAAATGCAGCCCTTCTCATCACATCCCTGTGTCCATCTTGGCAGGGGCAAGGAGAAGAGGGAGGGTTATCATACATCTTTTTGATATACCCGTCCAAGCTCACTATGGGAGCACCTATTTTAGAAACAAACCAACCATACAATCCTGGTATTACTTGCTTTTTCTCCTAAATTACTGACACCAAAACCACGAGCTTTTTGAGATCAAGGCTGTCTAAAACTTTATACGCATGAAACAGATGAATATCAATGTCCACCTCTATTACTTCACTGGGCTTAGATATGTCCTTCATTTACAGTCCTTGTAATTGTAAAAATACTCTGACCCTTCAGAAATAGTCTTTTAGAATCAGAGTCGATACAGATCTCCCCTTAGTTACAAAAAGGAGATTATCAGTCAGGAGGAACTAAAAGGAGACAGAAAGAATCTAAAGACTTTAAAAAACTTTTTAATGTAACTTGGATCTCCAGGGCTAGTCCTCTGTAATAATAAGGTTTTGACCACTGCAAGGCATCATCAGAGATCAAAAGTGAAGTCTTTGGGGTGATTTGTACTCTAATACTTTTGGATTTCTCTTGAGTGCAACTTAGCTCTGAATTTCTTTGATATAAGGATAGCTGCGTTATCCCTATAATGTTTTATTACCATTAAATGGCACGTTGACTTCCAGCTGTAATTGAAGTTTTTCTTGTGTGGTAATATAGAGTCTGGTTATAGGACTTTAGCTAAGAGCCACAGTTTGTAATTCATAGGGCACTTTGAGATTTGCAGAAAGAGTCTCATCAATCAGTTTAAAGAATAATAACGGAAGGCAATGGAATTAAGTTATTAGCATTACATATACACTCAACATAATTTCAGCTGAGTTTTTATCATGACAATTTTTTCTGAACATGTAAATATAAGGCTCTACAAAAGAGGCAGCATTTTTTGGTGCTGTGAGAAAATAAGGGTAGTAAAAGAAAATTGATCACTTATGTACGAAATCTTCAGCAAATAACTGCATAGTACTACAAGCAAAAGCAGATATTCTTCACAAGGACTGTACAAAACAGTGAACTCTAACCACTGCCTTCCTTGTTGCATTTAGGCACAATCAGCTGAAAAGGGAAGGCATGTTCTGTAGGGTTTATACAAACCACACTACATTGTGTTCAGCTCAGATCTGACACAATGGCCACTGAGGCTCGTTTATTTCTTGGTATGGATAGATCCAAAGGAAAAAAGCTGAAGAAGTGTAATATTGGTGGATTTTGCAATCTATTTCTAAAACTGCAGTCCTGAAACATTGTTTTTAACTGTGGCTGAATACATGTTCATCAACTTTGCTCTCCCTTTTTATCTCTAGTAAGCTGAAATTAAAAGAAGTGAAAAGTTTGAGTGATAGAGAGATGATGATATCAGTTTCTCAAATCATATGTTGAAAAGACAAATTAAGCATTGCTCAGGGTTTTGAATGAAAGAAAGAAGGCAACTTTCTGAAAATATACTGGACTGTCCAAATGCATGAAAATTTCTCCACAAAGCCCTATACTAGTCTTGCCACAGAGTGCAATGAACCTCATATTTCAGACATGGTTCCCGCTCTCCCTGTTTTCAATTGATTACATTCATATGTTTGAATGAGCTGTTTGCTAGGTATTCCAAAACACCCAACTCTCCAAAAAAACTCTAATCTAGTTCCCTAGGATGATGTTCTGTGCTCCAGTTTAGTGGGAAAGAGCCCAAATTTTCCTCACTTTAAAGCAGCCCTGGAAACCTGATCTGACATTAACATTATCCTTGCTTTGAGCACAGGGCTTGATTTCAGAGATTCTACAAACCTGGTAACCTCAAAAAAATTCTTGCTCCTCCTGTATGCCATTTCTGATCCATGGGCTAAAAAGGAACTGGAGATTTAAGCTTTCCCCTATCACTATCTACTTCTATTACAGCAGAATCACCTGTCCCTTCTTCCAGAGAGGAGAGATCACAGTTCTCCCTGGACCTTGGATGAGAGTAGGGGATTGAGAAGTTCATTAAGCACTCTTCCCTTTTTTCACTTACCTAAGGCTTAGGGGAAATTAGCCCCAAAGTTGTTACAGGAGGAGCTGTAAGTGCCATCGGTGTGGCATATTTGGCAGCTGAACCTGAGACACTAAAGTCCACTAGGAGGAAGTAATGGGTGGCAGTGTTAAGAGATTCCTTGCTCTGGGGGACAGTGCCCCATCTGAAAAGTGCTGAGTCATACACTTCACCAACTTAGAAACATATATAGAAGAGCTTCTGAAATATTATTTGAAAATGGTGCCAACACAATAAGCTGCCCATAACTGTTTCTCAGTTATTTTAGGAATGCGAAAAAACTGCTGTCAAACTTTATTTCATTCAATGTGTGATGGGAGTTTCAAGAAATATATGACTTTTTTTTTCGACTAAATTCGATTACAGTCATATTTAATGAAAAAACAAGTGTTTACTGATATTCCTAAAGCTGACCTATTGGATAAGGTAACAGCAGTGCCTCACATTGTTATCCATAACACTGTTTATGAGCTGTAAGACAGGAGTAAGTTAATCCTATCTCTGTTGCCTCAGTAATACGAATTAATCAGGTGTTGAATGGATTGTGGAAGTTAATTTATTCTACTGAAATAGCATCCTATGTTTGTATGGCAAAGACTGAAAGCCTACTTTTGAAGCCAAAAACAAATTAAAGTTTTAATAATAAAATGCACCGTGGCCTCAATACAGCTTAGCACAGAACATGAGTAGTCACAGCACACTTTTAAATATGGCACTGTTAGTGCTGCAGTGCAGCTGCCCCTGGACTCTGCTCATACTCTCTTCCTGCATGTTAAATATGTAGAACACATAGATGTTTGAACTTTCACACTACACACACTCAGACATGTGTATGAAAGCTACAGTAAAATGGCATACACTGATCTAATTTTAAAATGGATAGTAAAAAGAAAAAGCTAATTTAAAACAATTTTTTCAGGACTACCTAGAATATGTTGTAAGTTGCTGTGATATATAAATCCAAACCATTCTATTATTCTATCACCTACTTTGAAAAAGTTTATGCACTTTAAAAAATTTATGTATCTCAGCAATCTAGCCCTCACACTGCAGTGTGAGACTGCAGTGCCCTTCTCCAGGCATGTGCCTCTGCTGTATTCCAAGTAGTTCTCCTGTGATCCCCTTTTGAAAGAAACCCAAGGATGTGAATGAGAAAGGAGCCACTCCAGAAAAATCTTCCATCTGGATAGTCCAAAGGCCACAGATGGGTAGTTCATAGAATCATAGAATGGTTTGAGTTGGAAGGGATCTTCAAGATCATCGAGTTCCAGCCCCTGCCATGGGCAGGGACACCTCCCACTAGACCAGGATGCTCAGTGCCTCATCCAGCCTGGCCTTAAAAACTTCCAGGGAGAGGGCATCCACAACCTCTCTGCTTCTCATTGTAAATGGAAGTATAGCTCTCACAACTGTTGTTGACAACCAAACAGAGGAAAGTCATATTCTGACACAGTGAGACATAAACATGTATCCTCTCTCAGCAGGCTATCTTAGCTCTTAGTGGAAACACTAGATTGAAACTGGCAGGTATCAAATATTTTTCTAAGTAAATTTATTTTATTTTATCAAACACTCTAGCTTCCATTAGCATTAAGCTGAAGATTTCTTCTAAAGTATTCTCTTTCTTCAAAAATAAGTCTCACAAAGGAGGAAGCAAGATGATGTGAGAGCTCTGAATAAGCCAAGAATCTGGCAAAGAAATAGTATCTAGGCCTGCAAGTGACTTTTCTGAATGCACCATTTTCCATAGATGTCCATAATACTCTGTTTTCCACACTGTTATTTGATTATATATAGACAAAGATTCACACACATAAACAACTGTGTGGATAAATTTCTGATGTGATATCACATGCCTGTCCTTTTGGTCCAAAGCGCTGATAGATACAGATGATTCTGAGACACGTGATTTCATGAATCCAACTGGAATAACTCTGGGAACATTTCTTCTGTTTCTGCTAATAAAGGAAAAGATTCAAGGCACATCTGTAATCCTACATTTCTGAACAAGGTGTGCTTGTTCTACCAAGGATATGCCAATAATTCAAGGTAATCAGCAGAGTACATTACAGATGAAACTCTGAACCAACAAGCTGTACAAACAAAATAGCAATCAGAAGATTTAATGCATTTCTGATGTACATTTAAGGCACTGACACTGGGCCACAGATGTTAATGTGTTGTGTTTTATCTTGTTGAGATATGGCCTGCGAGAACCTATTATAGCACATCATCACCCACAAGTACTGGGCCCAGCAAAGGAAAAATTCCATCACATATTACTCCTGCAGATATATTAGAGAAACAAATTGTACTTGGAATTGAAAAGTCACAGGCTTATTCTGTCTTAATAAATTCCTGCCAAAAGGCTAAGTGTAAAACTAGAAATACTTCCCAAATGTTGTTACTGTATTATCATCTCTGACATCTCTAGGGCTGCTCAGGGGATCATCTAGATATCATTTCAGAGTTCTCCCAATAAATCTGCTTTTTTTTTTTTAACCTGTGCTTGGTTTTATGTAGCCATTTTGATTTTGCTGTACTTGAAATTTAACATCCCCTTTGCCAAAAGGCAAAGGCTGTTTTATAACAAGAGTTCTGACACTTTGATAATCTGATGATACTGTACACTTTTCAAATCATAAATACACTTTCAAATGTAACTTTTCAGAAGACAGTCTGAGATCCTGTGATGCATCTGAAGAATATGAATATATCTGCTTCTGTCCCTGCACTGCTCTTTCTATTCTAGATTACACTTTATATTTGATCTTCTTTTATTCTATTATCAATACTTACTGACTCTTGTTTTCACTTTTCCATACGTGCTTGCAGCATATTGCAACATTGTAAAGTTCTCAACTACATCTATTTTTTCTGTTATCTTCTTTTATGTCTTTAATTCTCTAACTCTCTTAATAAATACATGAGGATTTTATAACATTTTGGTATAAGAATGACAACATGTGCTCTAGTAAAGAGCACTTTTTTTTGAAGTTTTCCCAAGAAAAGCAGTCTTTCATGTCAACCAGAAAAATCATTTTGTCCCACTTTATTTCTGCTTCAATTAAAATGAGAAAAGAACAGAAAAATGCAGAGGATGTGTCTATGCCATTGCTTTAATTACTCAGTTTCACTCTGAGCTCCTGCTTCTTTGGCAGGCCACACTTCATGATGTTTCCTGGGATGGAGTGATAAGGTCCTTACCCAGGCAGAACCCCATCCTGGCTGAAAACCTAAGAAGGTGGGTACAGAGATGAGATGACTTCCTCCATTGCCCATCCCTATCTGCCTACACCTTGCATTCAAAACCACATTCATCCCACCCTCCTCTGCACATGGTACATACCCTCAGCATCGTACTATTAAAGCAGAAATAGAGAGTGACAGAAAGCAGCCCTGTAACTATCTTTGTTGCAATATAAAGATATATTAATTCTGAAAGAAACTAAATGGCGTGCCACAGTACCAACAAGGAGAAGAACTGGCTTTGACAAGTGCTTATAGCTATCCCAGAGGCTGGAGACCAGGTGCCATAGGGAGAAGACTGGCACAAACTCTGTACACTTTTCTAGAGGAACCCATCAGGGTGCTCCACACTGAGGGATGTACAGTACAATCCCAAACTAGGAATCAAGAAATTACCTCCATTAAGGTGAGAGTAGGTATAATCACATTGCAAAATAGTACTGCAAGTAGCATGAGAGTCCTACAAGTGTAGATGCAAAGGGGTATGAAAATTTGTCATGGTTTAACCCCAGTCAGCAGCTAGCACCACACAGCTCCTTGTGCAGTTCTACCCTTGGGATTGGGATGGAGGAGAGATCAGAAGAACAAAAGGGAGAGCTTGTACCTTGAGATAAAGACAGTCTAACAAGTAAAGCAAAAGTTGTGCATGCAAGCAAAGCAAAATAAGGAATTAATTCATTGCTTCCCATCAGCAGGCAGGTATTCAACCATCTCTGGGAAAGCATCCTACTCCATCCTACAAAATCCCATAACTCTGTACACCCACTCCTTCCATCTTGTTCCCTCAGCTGTAAATACTGATCATTATGTCCAACAGTATGAAATACCCCCTTGGTCAGTTGGCATCAGCTGTTCTGGCTGTGTCCCCTCCCAGCTTCTTTTGCCCCTCCAGCCCCACTCACTGGTGAGTTTGTGGAGAAGAATAAAAGGCTCTGATTGCTCAAAACCACTCAGTGCAATATCAACACCATTCTTATCCCAAATCAAAAAAAAATTCAATCTGATGATACCTGATAGCAAGAAACCCAACTCCATCCCAGCTGAAACCACGACAAACAAATACCAAAGTGAGAAGCTATGCAATGCAGATCAGTCAAAACACTCCTGGCCACAAGTAGTGTGGATGTTCCTTACTGAACATATCAGAGAAATGCAATGACTCTCTGTAGCAAGGTAATATGTGGTAGCCAAGCATCAGAAGCAAATTCTCAGCCACTTATTCTAAATCTGACAAGCAAGAGCTGCAGCTGATGACCTGACACGGTTATAAATTAAATAGATGTGGATTTACTTTAATATGGGAGTTTTTGAACTGTGCAAACTCATAAGTGAAAACTGTTCAGCCCCTCCTGCAACATAACAGCAGAGGAAGGGGACAGTGAGCTAAAGGTGCCAACTCCTGTCTTTGTTTCAGCAAGAGAAGAGTTATGTTCCTCAACCAGAGCCTTCTATCTCCTTGGGTGACATTTGGGAGCCAGGGTTAAGAACAGCACTGGGTATCTGTAGAGATAAATATGCACCTGAGTACTTCTAAGGATGTGGGTCGTGATGTCTCCAGACTGTCTGTGAAGATAAGGATTCCAGATCAGAGTCACTCTGAGCTGTGTATCCCAGCAGTCATCAGTACAGCATAGGGCAATGAAAAGAGATCTGACCTATTAAGAAAAAAAAATTCATTAATTTTGATGTTTAAATATGAAACATGAGATGAACTGTCCCTCATCTGTAAAGCTTTACCATGAAACCTAATTGTGGACTCAAATTTTATGAATGTACTTAATTTTTATGGTAAGTATCTGGGTTCTCAGTGAGATCTTAAAGCAATTAGTAACTTGTTAGAAAAAAAAAAGTTGCTTTTTTGTCCAAAAAGTAGTGCTATGTTAGTTTCACATTACAAAAAAGGGTAAATAGCAATGGTCACTCAAGTTTTCCTCAGTCATATATCTACTATATTTGTCCTCTGCTTCCTTCCTAAAATGACCCAGTATTTTTTTTATATGAAAACTGTGTACAGTAGATCTGGATTTACAGAGTGCCATTCCTTCACAACTGATGCTACATGATGTAACTTCTCCACCAGTCACCAGTGGTTTGGATGGGACCTTAAAGACCATCTAGTTCCAACCACCCTGCCATGGGCAGGGACACCTCCCACTAGACCAGGTTGTTCAATGCCTCATCCAGCCTGGCCTTAAACATCTCCAAGGAGGGGGCATCTACAACTTTTCTGAGCAACCTGTTCCAGTGTCTCACCACCCTCACTATAAAGAACTTCTTTCTTATATCCAGCTTCATCTTTGTCCTTGCCCATGTCTTCATATTTTCTTTTGAATGTAGGCTACTGTGAGAGCTTTGGGTAACCAGAGTACATATCTTTCATCCTTTTCTTTCACCTAAGTGCAATTTTTTCAACAGTTAATATAGCTACATTTATGTGAATCCATATGCACTGTTTTAAGAGAGCTTCAAACCTTCCCCAGTATTTGGACTTAAGCTGTCAAGCAAAAAAATTTGTGACCAAAAAATTTCACTCTTTTAGTGTTTTGCAAATTCAGAACTGCAGATTGCAGTTGGTGTGTATGGATTCCTTCACACAACACTGTTATATCAGCAGCCAACAGGTAGGCTTAGACAATCACACATCTTGAAATAATCATAGAATCATAGAATAGTTTGGGTTGGAAAGGACCTTAAAGATCATCTAGTTCCAAACCCCCTGCCATGGGCAGGGACACCTCCCACTAGATCAGGTACACACTTGGTACAAATATCTAAATAGCATGAATATATATCAAGTAGCAACTTGTCATTTAGTCTGTGAAGAAAGCCAAAAACTGTGGTGTGAGACAGGAAAGCACACTGCAATGGGTGATGTTCTTGTTTTTCTGGCATTTAAATCAGACAAAGACAACTAACTGGGTTTCCCAGTTGTGCATCAGTGCCTTGGTAGTTTAAAGCTTGTTAATGTTACCAGGTTCTGGTAAATGAATTAAGAGAAAATTGAACATTAAATGGTGTGATAAAATGTCTGAACAACACATACAGATACCAGGAGCTTTCTACATACTGAATGCATCGGCCTTATAAGCAACAAGCTTACACTGTACACCTGCAGACCCCACTAAATTGTTGAGATTGCACACTTTACTGTAGGTCAGGGCTGTTAATCACCAGAACGCCCCAGGGCAGCCACATACAGCCTTATTTATGGGCAAATCAAGAAACTGAAATACTGAACCGTGCCTGATTAGCTGCACTAATATGCTACTTGTGGCTAATTTCTGAGCTGCTTAATTCGCAGGTGTTTGCCCCAGCCAATAAATCATGCTTTCCTACCTCCTCTTTGCACTCATAGACCTGCCATGCATATGTGGAGCCTGTTTAAGTGACAAGCAGGAAATAATTGATGGTGCATTAAATCACTCTTGTGTTTAGTGAACTGGTTCCCCTTTGAAACAAGCCTTGCTACGTTCCCACTCCCAGGCTCATTTCAGATGTTATTGTAACCCAAGTCTTCTGTGCCACTGCTTGCAACCTTTCAGAAGGTACAGTGTGTACATTTCCTCATTTTTATTTGTTTTACTTGTAGACCACATTATTTGCATAAGACATCACTATTAAATTTTCCACAACAGCTTAGTCACCGAAGCGATGAAGCAGAACAAGATTCTGGTGACTGAGAATTTGGAAGAGAAGATTCAAGGAGACTTAGCATTTCCAGTCCTGCAGTTTCCCTCTGAATATCCTGAAGCAGCAAACAGGAGTTCTCAGTCATGTTTTGTATTGATCATCACTAACTTGCTCACTTGATTTTAATTTTTTTTCTCTCCTTCAGATGAGAGAAGGGTTCTGAAAGTTGAACCACAATCATGGCCACACTCAACTCCTAACTCATTCTAAATCAAAATCAAGCACGTCTTTGCTATACCTTGATCTAAAACCACAGAGAAGCTGTGCAACTTCCAAATTTAGTCTGAAAATACTGTTGAGTTACACTATGAGGCCTAAACCTAGGGAGGGACCACATTTTTTGTCTGTCTATTGGTTCACACCATATTAGTATGTGGTTATCTGAAGTAATTTTTATTTTGGGGGAATATCTGGTCTGCAGCTTTCATTGTAACTGAGATGATAGTTCTTCAGGGAATTCTAGATGAGCCACATAAATCTTTTTTATATGTTCTATGGAGAATGACAAACCATTTCTTTCTGCTTTATGGAGTCTATTACCATTGTCCATGATAAAATTTCTTTGCGATTTTTCTGGGGCCTAAGAGAAACAATCTCAAAGTAATGGATTTTAACAGACAAGTGAAGATTCTGGTGTTTGAGCATTTTTACTACTTTATACTACGACCAAACAGAAACTCAAACTAGCAGGTAATGAGATCACCTGCTTGATCACATAAAAAGCTTGTTGGTGTTCTGCAAACCATGATGTTGCCAAAAGTTTTGTGGTGATAGCTAAACATTAGAATTTCTGGAGATATTTTTTCTGGGCATAATTAAAAGCAAAGATATTAGCTTAGCAAACTGTTACTCTGCTTGAGGTATGTTCAGCTGAGGCTTGTCCTCCTGCTGCAGAAAAATGTCAACTCTCCAAAAACAAGGGAGCTGGTTAAAAAAAAAATCAAATGAAAAAGGAACAATCAAAAGTATAAAGTGTCTCTAAGTTGTACAAGAGGTTTTCAAAGGGAATGTACTAGATAGGCTTCACAAGAAATGTGATTCACCTCCATCACCAAAACACTGATCTCAGATGTTACACAGGAAACCATATGGCTGACTAGACAAGAGAAAGGAGGCAAGGCCAAAATAAATTTTAAAATTACACTTCTCAGAAATACCCAAATGAGGAAGTTGTTAAACAGCATCAATTGAGTCAAACTACATACAAAATTATGAGAGTGTACATAAGAATTTTATGAGTAATTTCTAAAAGCATAAAAATAAAAATTAATAACAAGAAAATGTGTGGGATTTTTTCCTCCCAAAGCTTGATATGTAATCTACAAAGTGAACAGAAGGTCAAAGCTTATAATGAGAACTTAAATGCTCTGTAGTAGCCATGGGTGAAGGTGTAATGGACATCAAGCCTGACCTACTATGGCAATTTTATGTTCTTATCTTTCAAGGTTACAAAAGGGTACTGTCACTCTTGCTTTTACTTGCTTTTCATGAATGCCAAGAGAGGATTTGTTAGCTTCTGGTGCTGCTGAGAAGTCATGTTTTCTTGTTACTTGCAGAAAGTCTGGGTTATGATCTGGATTATGAAACATTTTTAATGCATTTGTAAATTTTAAGGACAGAAAGAGCCCTTATGTTGGCCCGAAGTAATTTCCTTTGCTATACACTTACATTTTTCCTGAGTAGTTTCTGAACATGAAGAAATTAATCTTTTCCTTTCAAAAGGAGTTTGTTTGGACTTAAAAACTAGAAATTTAAACTGGAATATGTTTTTATAACTTAGCATAATTTCATAATTTTTCAGTGGTAATCCCATTATAAAAATTAAGAAGTATGTTTGAGATACTGTGTTGGAATTAGACTATATTTAAGGTCCCATCCAACCCAAACTATGATTCTGTGTTAACTTTATGCTTAACAGAATATGACAAACTGGTGTAAGGATCATCACTAGGGCTCAGACCAATTTTTCACAACCCTATAATAGTCTGGAAATGTAGTCTGAAGTTCCTGAACTTTTAGGAAAAGGGCCATATAGTGACACATCCTCCGTGATGTCTTTAGACTGTCTTGAGTCTTATGTTTATTTTCTTCATACAAACATATTTTTCTGAATTCAATTTTAGCGAATGTAATAAAGCAATCCCGCTGAACTTTCACAGGTTGCCAAACAGTCCTGGGCTGATGAAGAAAATCTTATAAACTGAAACTATTTGAAGCTGCCGCCGGGAGCAGCGGCTCCGCCCCGCGCTCCATCCCTGGGCACCTCCTCCCGGAGCGCGGCCCGGCCTTGCGGCTTCGTCTGGCTCCCAAGAGCACCAAAAAATAGCTTCATGCCGGCTCTTTTTCTGCCGAGATTCCAATGCCCAGTGCGGACTGACTTCCACTGGAGCGTGTGTCCTCAGCGAGTGACCGCAGCTTGATGAAACAGGGATTTTGAAGAACCTTGACATCCGGAGGATGAGAGACGGAGACGAAACACACGCGGGGCCAGAGGATGGAGCTGCTGCTGTCCCATCCCTGGGCTAAACCGCATCCTCGGGGCTGAACTTGCGCAAACTGCACCAACGAGCACCTTGGGCTGAAACACAAAGCTAAAACACAAGGCTCCTGCTTTCCTGATAAACCTTTTTCTCACCTCAGCCCAGCCTTCCGAGCATTAAGGCAAGAAATGGAAACACGAGGCCATCACCCTCTCTCCCACCCATCCCTCCCCCTGCCTAACCAGGGGAGCAGCTGGGGAGGGGAGGAGTCTCCAGTGGAGCCCAGGGGTGTGGGATTTGGGGGAAAATGACCTGGAAAAGTGTTGGTGTGGGGCAGAGGCAGGAAACGGGGCAAAAAATGGGGTATGGGGAACATGCCTAGAGGCAAACTGGGGGGAAAAAATGGAAGGACTTGAGTGTGCACCACGAGGGTGGTGAGACACTGGAACAGGTTGCCCAGAGAGGTGGTGGAGGCTCCATCCCTGGAGACATCCAAGGCCAGGCTTGCTGAGGCTTTGAGCAACCTGATCTAGTGCAGAATGTCCCTGCCCATGGCAGGACGGTTGGAACTAGATGATCTTTAAGGTCCCTTTCAACCCAAACTATTCTATGATTCTACAGTTATGCAGTCTTGGAGAGGTTTATTTTGATAAGGAATAACACTGACTTAGGATTACTATAGGGGTCTACACTAGTAGCATTCTTACAGAGTTGTCTGAAGTTTCACTTCTTTTCTCAGAGGGATGTGCTAAGGAGAGAGTTAAGATTGTTTCGGTTACCTGAGTTGCTCCTCTCCATGATGCTCTGAGTGTTTCATAAAGTGAAACTACACCATGTAATTTTCAGGCTTTAAAGTATTTCAGACTTTTCAAAATAACTTGGGGAATAATGCTAAGGAAATGTGTGCAGGAAACAACCAAAATACTTTTGCAATTTACCACATTATATTAACGAAGATTCTTATTTTTTTCTGATTCTTTGGTCTTGAATTACTTTCTCTGTCAAAAATCAACTATGTATTTCATTACATTCGTGACCAATACCAAAGGAATAACATATGACAATTCATAAAAGGAAAAAAGAAATGTAGAATGCAACTTAATAACACTATGTAATTGTCATATTGCTGAAAAGGAGTGGGATATGGGTATGTCAAGAAGTGTATTTTCTCTATTTAAGAATTAAAAGTGTGCCAGCCTTTACTGTCAGAATACACTTTCAAAGGAAGCAATGAAAGTTTGTATTACAAAGGTCACTCAGAGAAGAAGAACGTCACAAAGTTAAGTACATCCAGGGAAGATCAGATAATAAGGAATATCTTTTTCTAAGCTAAAATGATAGATTGCGAGACTGGTAAAATAGAGCACATGGCAGATAGAAAGGGAGATCAAGACAAGAAAAAAAAAAAATAGAAGGGTAATACAATATAAGTGACGCTGTAGAAATCATAAAAGAAATGCTTGGAAACAAGAGTGAAACTTATTGAATAAAATAAAATTTATTCAGAGCATTCAGATGGTGAGATTCAGAAAAATAACCAGCAGAATGGTATCTTAGCTGATTGCAAGAAGCTTGACGAATACATTTTTTAAAATTGTCATGTGTTTTCATATAACACCATATGAATAATTTAACAGCAATGCCAAGATTTATGAAAAGAGCATTATCAGAGTTAATGCCTGAGACAAGAAATTGTGGGGGGTTAGGGTGACTGTACAGCTCTTATTTCCAAAAACTTACAGCATTTAACATGGACATGGCAAACCAGGACAAGATATTTCTAGATTTCTGTCGTATTAACAAAGATGAAAACTTGATGATATTTGGGAATTCTGTACTAGTTATCATTTAATTAAATCTTTGGCAAACAGAATATGTATAATGCTGTCAAAGCAATATTTATTCAGAATAGCAAGTCTAATTATTTTTCATTTAATATTTTGCTTCCTTTGATGAGCTCATCATAAAGCAATCCTTTGTACTGAACAAGAAATTTTATGATGTCATTAAAATGTTACAAACACAATCATTATGTAATGTTAGTCATTTTGCCCTTGGAAGACCTATAAGGCAGAGCACGTGAAGGCAGATTGAGTTGGTTGTATCCATTCCTGGCTACAATGTGAGAGAGAAATAGTCTTTCATTTTCCTGTGGACAGCATCTGCTGCACCTTGACAAAGAACCCACCTGTATTCACCCCATAAGGCTTTCCTATGGCACAGTTGACACAAAACCAGCTGGGAAGAGGCTTTTCACTCAGACCTCACTTGAACTCAAATTGAGAGGAGAGGAAGAAAAATCACACAGAGGAAAAACATGCATGGCCTCCAGAAATCCTCATCTAGAAGTCTTTAAAATTCTGTTCCTCCTAGACTGGAACAAAACTGATGCTGTGTACTCTACAAAACCAACTGTGTAATGGCAGGGATTAGACATGAGTAGGACTTCAAGCTCTCTTCATAAAAGTCTGTCAGCTCTCAACAGGATGAAATCTCAGATTGCTAAACTTGTTTCTCCACTGAAGACTTTTTTTATGGGATTGAGTTCTATCTGAAGATGTCATAAGCATATTGACTTGACCAAGGGAAGATGAGTTGGGTTTAATGCTGAAGGTATGACTGTTACAATGTATTTTTGGTCTAAAGAATGCTTTGCATATACATGCAGACTATTATTACACAAATGCATTATGATTATAAAACAAAGCAAAAGCAAGTTCATTACTTATTTTAATCTCTTCAGTGAGGAACATTGGAACATTCCTGCTTTTATGCTTTTCAGACTCCTGTATATCAGGCATAACAGACAGTAACAACTGTGATTATTTTTCTCTTCTCATTCTTTTTCCATACATTGTGTCTTATATTGAAAAGCAGCTCCTATTTTGAAGCTGCTAACAGTTGAAAACTCCTAATAGAAAGGTGGATGTTGTATTAAAATACTAGACTTACATATAACAGTCCAATGGCAGATGATATTAAGGGTAGGACTAAGGCTGATTATATAGTTTCTCTACATTCCCATGGTTTCTTTTCACCAATGTGGTATAAAAGGTCTCATAAAAACCGTAATTAGGCCTCAGGTCTTTTTTCCTCTTTCTGTGTACTCCCCTGATATCAGCAAGAATGATTTATCTTCATGTTAGAACCATGAGCCACCAAATTACTTAGTCATCTGCTCCATAGGGAATAGGAAAGGCACAACACATAGAATCATAGAATCAATCATAGAATGGTTTAGGTTGGAAGGGACCTTACAGATCATCTAGTTTCAACCCCCCTGCCATGGTTGCTCAATGCCTCATCCAGCCTGGCCTTAAACACCTCCAGGGAGGGGGCTTTCCACCTGCCCTGGACCATCTTTATTTTCTCAACAGACACTTATTCCAACTCTTTCTTTGCCTATGAAGGAGATCCCACAACCTCCCTGGCAGAATTTTGCAGTTGTTACTTCAAGTGAAGGGCTTTTCTTCTGTTAGTTTCAATGCATAACATGTGTGTCTTTTGGTGAAAAGGAAACAAATGTATTGCCATCACAAAAATATAAAAAAAACCCTCCATAGTTATGTCTCTCTTTCTCTATGCTAATTATTACCACTTTGATCAACCTTTTGTCACAGGTCACACTTTGTGTTTCTGGTCATCCTCATTCCTCTACTAATTTAATCTTCCTCTTTGTAAAAGCAGGATATTAAGCAGCTGGTACTTAACTTGGAGCCACTCCAACACTGAGCAAGGTAGAAACACTAGGTCACTTGTTTTTTAGGGTGTATTCTGTAGTGGTTGTCTTTTGGCAACACTATTGGCATTGTTAACTCAGGTTAGAGTCCACTGCACCACCTGAAATCCTTTCCTTCAGTCTTCCTGCTTAGCTGGCTTGTATTTGTTCTTGCAACTATTTATTTTAATCCAAGCACGGCACTCTGCTGATTCAGTATCTTTATCTTTTAAATTTGTCAGAAATTTTTTTTATCCCATGTGCACCCACCAATGCACTTCATGCCCCAGCCCATCTACAAATCTCTTAAGCATCCTCTCAAGTCCTTTGTCAAATTCTCTGATGACAAACTCAAGACAGATGTCTGTCAAGTCTTATTCACTACAGTCTTCTATTTTCAGAATGTATTACTGACAGCTATAAACTGTGTATGGTTTCCCACCAGTTTCTGTGCTAGTAACACTATAACCTCAACCACATTTTTCCAAGTTTTCTTAAAAGACCACATTACACAGTGTCCTACCAAAAGATATATACTCCCAAGTCCTTCTTTCACCTGGGATGTAATTGCTTTGATATGATTTGCCACTCACAGCTGCCTCCTGGGTGTTTCTTACTCACTGTTAGCACTCAGATGTTTGAAAATTCTTTCATAATTATAATTATTCTTCCCTTTCTTGTCTATACCTAAAGTTCTCATGTGTGGAATTTCCACAAAACCTCAGAGAAAGTGGCTACTGATCTACAACTGCTTTATGTGGATCTGTGAGCATCACAGGGTGAATTTCACATGGCTAACATACCTCACAGCACTTATAAAACAGCTCTCTCACCTGTTCTTTCCTAAACTAGAATGTGGGTTTTTTCACCCAACATTGGGCTGTGTTAATTTTGTGAACAAAGTTGGACCTTTCAGTGAATGCTGTAGCATCCTGCCTTATGGTATTCCTGTAGTAGCCTTCATATTACAGCACATCTTTAAGTAGGGAAAAAGAGAGAAAAGCAGCTGTTGCCAAGCTAATAGAATATGTTAATCTTCTCTAATTGACAGTGTAATTTTCTATGTTATTCTTTCTTAGCTTTGGCCTGATATATTTCTGACAGATAAAGAAAAGCTCTCTCCTTTTCTATCTCTTTCCATATATCTGTTTTCTTTCTTTACTTCTTGTTCTCTGTTATTGGGAGTTACAGATCTTGCATGATCTTATGAGATGTTATGAAGTGAGAATGGGAATCTCTGTGCTTTCACTGAACTAATCTCTAACCTTGTCTAAGGGGCTTATTTCCAGCTGAAAGTCCTGGCAGTCTAGAAATAAATGCCTCATAAAGAATTATTTAATTTAGTTAATAATGTTTGAATCAAGTCATTCTTCATTTTCCATAAAACTAGAATAGGCTAGAAGTAATTCAATTATTTTTTACAAGTACTAATGAATAAACTAAATGTGTAATTTCCAATAAATTACATAGTTACTTGTGGTGTGAAAAATTGTGCACTCAAAACAAGTAAAAAATGTGTCACTTTTATTTTTGTAGTATGTCCTTTAGAAGAGATATTAAAGCACTGTTTACTTTATCCCATGGTACTCTATAGAAAACTGTAGATTAGTTTTCCCTCAGAGAAGCCGTATAGCATTTCAAGCCTGAAAGAAAAAATACACCTTAGAGAGAATCATTCAGGTACCTTGTATAAATTCTTCAGTAATAAGAAATAGCTATTTATGTACTTTCCACACAGCCTGTATCTGCTGAGGAAACACTCTTGCCCTGTTAAAGGCTAGATTTAGGCTTTTTATGCCTGAATCTTTTTGCTCCTCTTTTAATTAAAATGCAAACTTGGATATAATCCTGCTCCTACTCAAACACTATTTTTTTCTTTTCAGAATCATGAGGATAGACTTTCTCTGGGCAATTGGCAGGACACAGGAGTTATGAATGAAAAGCAGGGGATGAAATACCCCTCTTGCCCTGTGCTTCTTTTCCCTCCTGTTTCCCTTGGAGAGAACTCAAGCAAATCTCTGTGTGTTCATGGAAATGACAAAGGAAATTCTGTAATATATTCAAATATAGAAAGAGGCAAGTTAGGCAGGTACATTATTAACAAAAATGTACTTAATGCAAGCTGAGATCCCCTTTGGCATCCTGCATGCGAGAACCATCTCTGAGCAATGCATCTACTGATTGTGCTAGTGCACTAGTGGGAAGGGGAAAATACAGGGATTTACAAAATACATATCTCAGTAACCATAAATTAAGCAAATCCACTGCAGCTTCACTGTGACCTCCAGGAAACAGAACATGAACTGCTTTGATTTATCACAAAATTGGAGCTTGCATCTAGAAATGTGTGATATCATTTACTTAAAAGCTGTGGTCACCACCATAATCTTTAAGGAGCCAGCTCCTGAGGCACATTTGTAACGTGCTGATGGGCTAAGGCCTAGAAAGCAAATTGGGATTCCAGGATGCTTTACAAATATGGCCATATTGACAGGTTGTATGTTGGTTTCTTTGTGCGTGCTGCCCAGCCAAATAAACCTTAAAGAATGCGTGGTAATAGTATAAGTCACCAAATACATTCCACCAGGCCTTTGTGCAGATGTAACTCTTTAGAATTAAGTAAACCAGCTATGCTAGTTTTGAAGACAAGGTAGTCTTGCTTACTTGTGAGATTAAGCACCAGCTGGAACAATACAATCTGACCCTCTGTGATAGGCTTTGTCTAGAAGACACAAAACCGGACCCTTCAGAGACAGCAGTGGCTCCAGAGCAGCCAGATGTGGATTTAGTGAAAAACCATACTGGTCACTAAGACAGTCTAGGGAAAGCAATGGTACACATTCAGATATGCACACAGGAACAGTGATTTGTGAGACTCCCCTAAGCTCTGTATGTTTCTGGACAGTGGAAACATACTCTCCAAAGAGTTTGTATCATACAATCTTTGCCAGAATTTCCTTAGATGTCACATCCTTTTGGTCAGAGCATTTACACTTCTGGTAGCCAGAAGTAAGAGGCTGACCCTTGTTTCAACTCCCTTGAACCATCACCTCTTCCCAAGTATGCCTCATTACTGAGTTCTCTGCTTTATAGCAGAATTATCCAAAGAGACAACTGCTAATAAAATATTATATAAATATTGAATAACTATTGTCTTCTTACAATGACTCTCCAGTATCATCCTCTCAGTAATCTAAATACCAACAAACACAAAGCATGCAGTGAACCAGCTTTTACAAAAGAAGCAGGATAACAGAACAATAAAATAAATTTCAAAAAAAGAGTTTATGCCCTTTCCTTCCCACTAAGCTGATTCAGAACAAAATCTCCAAAATTAAACCCTACATGATCAGTATACACACAGTGATGTACCTTTTAGTCCATAAAATATGTGTTTCTTTTTGTTAGAAATGTCTGGAGTACCTTATCTTCTGTTATATGCTAATGACACATGCTGATTTCCAAAACAGTATCCAGTGTAGGCTAACTATGGCAGATATAAAAATATTTACATAAGTGAACAGAACTGTGTGTGGTAAAGTACTTGCAATTTATCTTACAGATGTCATTTCTAGACACAAAGACATGATAATCGTTTTCTAGCTAGCCCATAATTAATTAGAACTTAACCACTGTAACAAATTACCATCAACATATCTGAAAGCATTTTAGAAAGATATTCCTGAATTTCTCAGCCAATGTATTGATAATTTTATCAATAATTCTGTTCTTCATACTCCTGAGATTTGTTTCTGCAGAGCCCACTACATCTAGAACAAATTCGGAAGTTATTCTTTCTTCTTAAAAATATCAGTGCTATACAAGTTTCTGGTACTTATTTTCTTTTTGTTTTCCCATGAGGAGAAAAAGGGAGCTTCACAGACATGTGAAATTTATTGTTGTGAAAACTTAAGCAAAAGACTCTGATAGGTCTCAGCTGGGAAACTGAGCAAAATTTCATTTTGAAATAAGGCTGTTCTAATGGTTCATAGAATCACAGAATAGTTTGGGTTGGAAGGGACCTTGAAGATCATCTAGTTCCAGCCCCCCCCAAGAGCAGTAGCTCAGTTACTCTGCTCAATGTCCACCTCTGCCTGTTTCATGATGCAGATTGTCTGGTGACAATCAAGCAGTGCTACCAGCAGGTCCAGAGAACAGAGCCTTCTGGGGAAGCAACATCTGGAATGAGAAGTCCAGGTCCGTCCCCAGTGAAAAAGAGAGATTGGAGAGAGTCAAGAAAGGGCTGTGAAGATGATGGTGGGACCAGAACACCTCTGCTAGGAGGAAAGGTTGAAATTGTGGGGACTGTTTAGCCTGAGAAAGAGAAATTTAGGGAGAAGCTCATAAAAGTTTCTAAGTATCTGAAGGCAAAGAAAAGGAATCCAGACTCTTTCCAGTGATGGTGCCCAGTGATACAATCAGAAGCACAAACTGAAACACAGGAGGTTCTGCCTATGAGAGTGACCAAGCACTGGCACAGATTGCCCAGGTAGGTTATACAGTTTCCATACTTAAATTCAGAAGCTGTCTAGATATGGTCCTAAGAAACCTGCTCTACATGGCCCTACTTGAGCTGCAAGACTGGACTGGATAACCTCTAGAAGTTCCATCCAACTTCAGTTATTTAGTGATTCTGAGAAATATGTCCCGAGTCAGAAGTATGGACATGTAACTATATCCAGACATTGTATACATCTCTCCTGGACTCAATCAGGAGGCCATCAGGTTATAACTTATGTATGCATGGAAGGCAGGGGCAGCATGATCTTGCTTCAACTTCCCCTGAAGACTTTTTCTCACAAGGTTATGCACTCCCTCAGTTTCAACAGAATTCATACTATTATGTCTTTAACAAAAGAATTAAGGTGACTGAAGATGTCCCTCCATTTCAGGTGGATGTCCCTTCTGAGTTCTCCATTTCATAAATACCCCACATGAATAATTTCTCTTCCTGAATTCAGCTTTCCCCCTGAAGGCTGATTCATGATGAGAGAGTCTTCCTCAAGTTCTGCTCTTCAGTGATTGAGGTCCCATGTTTATGGAAAGAAAAAAAAATCTTTTGAGAGTCTCAGGGCATTGATATCTTGCATCTCAGCAAATTGCCATGGGGTAGAGCATTCTGGTGTTATCTTCTAATACCAGAAGGTGCAGTCTTATAGATTTTTATGTTAAGATGCAAAACAGTGGCACCTGGTGACTCCAGCTCCTTGAAGAGAATTTTTTCATTGAGTCTGTTCCATTCCTGTATTCATCAAGTCACTTTGCTGAGCAAGAACAGATCAGTTAAATTTTTGGCCCAGCTTGCTGCATAGCCATATTAATTGGAATTTTCCATGAAGGATTTATAGGGCACAGTTAAAATGAAATATACTTGCTAACACCTCTGCAGAGGAGTTTATATTAGAAAATAGATGAGGACTAACTGGGTTCCCTTTAGAAAACAAATGTACAGGTATACACTGCACATTGCAAACCAGATAACATGCATTGTTCAGGATATATATTAGATACAGGGGAAAAAATAAGGAGAAAAGAAGATCAAGAACTGAAATCTGAAAAGCTTCCAGTTGTCTTTTCCAGAAAAATAATAATGCAAAATATTTTTCTACTTGTTTTCTTCCCTCCACAGACCAGCTACCTCTCAGTCACCATGTAGTAAAGTTTCATTCTAAATAAAGCATTGATGGTATGAAAAAAACAGCTGTGAAAAAAACAGCTGCAAATAAAACAAATGACAGTCAGTTCTGACTGTCAATCTACAAATTTAATGAGAAACTCTGCTCGATTTAATGAATCCTGGTGCTTCAGTCTACCATCACTTTAAGCTGAACCTGCATACACAACTATGTACTGTCAGTTTGGGGCGTGCATTATGGCAGTACAATACACCTCTGAAGGGAAAACTTCATTTTCTGAACTATTAACCATATAAGAAATTGTTACTAATTTACTGTGAGAAATGTGTGTGAAAATGTATGTGGAATGATTGGTTTGGTGAGACAGCTTGAAAATGTTTAAACAGGGCTGAATAATTCTGTGTCTACAGTAGCAGTTAGACTAAAAACAATCAGAAGAAAAAAAAATACTATCACTCCACCATTGTGTCAGGGGTGAAAGTCTAATAGGTTTGTAGTTGAAGATAAACTAACTTCACTGTGAACTAACTAGTACAAATCTGGAGGTGGGATTCATTATATTGAGCTTGACCTTTGATTTCTGAGTCTGATAAAACACGAAAGTAAATATCTTTTTTTGAAAACCATATTTCATATGTGGGAAAAAGGAAATAGGAAAAAATAAGAAAGATAAGCAAAAACTTCATTAAAGATTGGATTTGATATCATAACTAGGTGGCTAATTACAATGCTTTGGTAAATACCATTTGCTCATTACAAATATAGAATATAATTGTTACCTGTAACAAGAATATAATTGTTACCTGTAACAATTACCTACATTTATGCAGGTGTTTATCAGCCAGATGTGCTAGAACAGACTAAACAGATTATTTTAGGAATCCCACTACAAGACTGTCCTTTAAATTCTGCAGTAACTGATTTTAACAATGGTATTTCAATGCTGACTGTGAAGTTCAACCCACACTTGTCACAGCCAGCCATAAGCAAGCCCAAACCTTCTTCCTTCCTTCCTCCCCAGGCTTCCTCGCATAAACGCATCCTTGTGCTGATGCCAAGACTGTAGCCTGATGAGGCTGAGAACCAGCCCGTGGAAACAGGAGCTGGAGAATTTCGGTTGTGTCACGTAGCAAAAACAATGAGTGGAACAAATGAGTGGTAGAGCTGGAAACCTCTAATCATCAGACGTGGACAAACATTGAAGGAGGGTCGGGCTGTTTGCACCTAGTGCCACTCAACCAGGGTGACAATAAATTTATAAAAGGTCAAAGAACTTTCCATATGAAGAACGTGTAATGGGAACGACGCGGAGCTGTCGGCCGGCCAGGGCTGCCAGGCCTGGGACGATGCTGCCACCTGCCGATGTTTTACCCTCCTCTGAGATTCTCGTCCGGGCTGCTCTCTGCCTTGTGCCAAGCCTTGCAGATCCTGCATGTAGCTTACACTGGCTTTCTTCTCATCACCTGACAGGATTTCGCTGAGATTATGACACTTACTTAGGACCTGTTTGGGTCGATTCAGCATCTTCTTTGCTGGGAACCCATCATTCTGTGTGCAACTGCAGTATCCCCTGCTAAAAAGGCAGGCATAAATATTAGACATCTGCAGCTTGCCTTAGTTAAATGTAGTTTCCTTTTCTAAATAGTCCTTTCACTCCCAGCATTTATTGTGATGTGGACTATGGCATGACCCACATTACTCAGTTATCATGCCAATGAAAATTGTTTTCTTATAATAACACCTCTCCCAAAAATATACCAAAACCTCCGCATCAAGGAGTTGTAGTAAAAACCCCTCCTACAGCATTAAATATTATTTATAAAACTTACATAGACCTGTATAAATGCATACAAATTCACACATAAACACATAGGAAAAGAGGATTAATTAAAGATTTTTTTTTTTTTCAAGAAAAAAAGAAGAGAAATATAAACTAACCAGATGCAAGAAATATTCTCTCTGTGAATTTCTCCTGCTACTTTTTTTGGACAATTCATCTCTAGGGGGAAAACCATTGCAACAGCATTCTTGTTGCAGGCTATAGATTGGTCTGGATGTCTGAGTATCAGGGAGGGTTTAGGAATCAAATAAGAGAAAAGCTGCTCCTGCTGCCCAACTGCACAGCAGTGCAAAAAGCAGCCTGGCATCTGCTACAGCACTGTCCACCTCTCAGATTCACTCAAGGACCCTCAAAGGGTTGCAAGAGCCACTCAATTAGCAATAAGCAGGAGTATGTAGCAAGGACAGTTCTCAATGGGCCATCCCTCTCTCCCCGCATCCCTAGGGCAGCTTTGCAGGATATTCTGCAATTCCTCACTTGTCATTTTCACACCTGTATAGTCCCATTGTGCATGTCTGTTCAAATCATCTGAGTGTCTTTTTGTGAAGAAGGATCCTAAGCAAAGTAGGGCAGTCTCCAGGTGAATGCTCCAAATTACCAGATCAGCTCTCATAATGTCATAAGGTGTCATAAGAACCTCCTCTCTCAAAATCTTGATTTCATACAATACATAAATACTAAGCAATGCATAAATACAAAATACTGAGCAAGAATGCTTACTACAATAGCATCCAAAGTTTTGATTCAGGTCCATTCTCTGCACTTTCCTGTAAATGCCCCTAAATTTCCACGTTCAGATGCTGCACACACCATCACCACATTTGCTTGTGCTGGGTTATAACTAGGACAGCACTAAGCCACAGCATACTTTGAACTAGCAACAACTGCAGAAGCCAAACCACCTTCACAGGACCAAGTGAAGGGAAAGGCTTGACCTACAGTGACCACTGTGGTCGAACCCTGGAGGAAACATGTGGTAGTGGCAACAGTAGCTATCCTCAAAGAAAAAGCACCAGCCCTCCCACGCATCCAGCCAACCACAAGCATAATTCTTGTTTCCCTGTGCCTGATTAATGACTCTGCACCTGAATTTTAATCATGAGAAAATCGTGTCCAATACATGGCAAGAGACAGAGAGAGTGTGCCCTTGGAGGACTTTCTGTAGCAATTACTTGGCCCAAACCCCCAAATTTCTTACATTATGTTTAATCATTATAAGATAGAAAGACTAAAGGTAAAAATTTCAGCAGTTGGACAAGCCCTGATGGTTAGCTAAGGTACCTAAGGGTGTGCATTTAAAAAAAAAAAATTTGCATAATGATGTGGCTGTTTAAAAATTACATAATAATATAATTAAAATGCCAGAGAATGGCATAGTTGAGCTGTTGCTTAGGTGAACTGATGCAATCCTGAATGTGTCTCAGCTGAAGAAAGCCAGCTGCTCTCTTGGAAAGTCCTTGCCCACTTGAAATGTAAAAACATGCTTTTCCAGTGGCTCTCACAGTCTTCACTTAAAGTCTCTGGTGGGCTGCATGCTGCTTTCCCAAAGAAATATTTCATACCTATAACATACATTAGCATCTCAATATTCACTGCCAAAACAATACCAGCATTTAAAGGTCATCTCTATCTGCTTTTATAAAGTTGTGGACTAAATATTGTTTACAAACATATCCTATAATAAATGTATGCATCCAACAGCTTTATCTATTTAAGAAAAGCTGAATATCCCCTGATAATTTTTCAATATATTCTAATAATTTAATTGAACTGTGGGTCTGATTGTTAAAAACACTATTGACTCAAATGTAGATTTCTGCACTTCAGCATCACTATATATGATTTTAAATCTGCATTTAAATATCATTTAGTTTTGACATGAAGAAGTGTTGAAGAGAGAGTTCATGTATTTTTCTCACAGATAAAATTCTTTCTTGTAAAATGTTGTAATCAAGTCACTAACAGCTGGCACAAGTCTTGTCTGCTTTGACAATCATGATACCAAAAAGGAAAGACACGAGTTCCCTTGCTTCTTGATCTTCAGGACTAAAAAGGCCTCAGACCAGAATTCCAGACTGAATATTTCCTTATACAGACAAGGCTGATTTGTGAGATAAACTCTGGGTTTAACTTTTGTGCCTAACATTTCAAGACATCAAGTGTTGCTGGAATTTGACGGGCAATTGAAGTCAGCTCAATACTGAATTGTAAGGGTATTTCCTGTTGCTAAAATTAAAAATGTGAGAATGAAGCCTTTAAATTATTCCAAGGTATTTATTTCTGATTGCTGATATTTTTGAGGAAATAAATTAAAAATTAGGTGAAGGAAAAATGTAATCTCCTGTTTGTGCTTCACAAAATTAAAGATACCACCAAGAAGCCTGCCTAACTTAAAACCCTTGCCCCCCTGCTTTTTATTAAAAGTTATGTAAGATCAATGGCACATGGAACAATAATCTTTCAAGAAAATGTCAACCAGTTGAATTCTATAATAAAAACATGCCAAAACATAAGCAATTTTTTTAAAAGAAACAATTGTTTTCTGAATGAAAAGTACTTGATTTCATCCCAAATTTAATTTTGACAGAAAGTACTTTGCTACCATGAATTCTGAGCTGTTGCCAGGATTATTGTTACATGAAAATCCTCATTTAGTATTGTAATTCATTTTCTTCTGTAGAGAAACTGCAAATTGAATGAAAAACACCCTTGTACTTTACCTGCCAAATAAATGCAGCTTCTATGACATACAGGAAACATTTTACAATGAGCACATGACAAACTGTCTACAAGGGGACTTACCTGAAGCTAAAAGGACAAAGTGATTTGGTCAAAAATTTTAAAGAAAATTAATTAAGAAATATATGTTTTACATTTACAAACACTATGGATAACGAGTATTCTTCCTTGGCAGTAAGAAAATCACTTATAAGTTCAAATGTAACCACCCCAATCCAAAAAATCCTCTCAGCATGTGTTGACTGTGACATGTCTTTACCTTATTACTGGTGTTCCACAATTTATTTGCTCCTTAGAAAGAGAACAAAAGGAAGAAGGTATGTGGAAGTAACACTTTTTCCTACTAGTCCCTAACAGATTTGAATAGAACAAAGAACATAATGTTCAGCAGAAAAAATGTGAAATAGGCCCAAGGTCTCCATTAGCAGACATTTCACAAGGAATACATGGCTGCAGGTAGAAAGAAACACAGAGGAAAAGCATCTACATTTTTTTTTTAGTTCAGGAAAATAGAAATATATTCTTGCCATGTAATGCCACTTTCCACAGTTAATCAAAACAGGCTGTGATTCAGTAAACTTAGAGCAGGTCACCAGATTTCTTTCACAATATCTTGAAAAAATGTACTTGAGTACATCCAAAAGGAAAAGATGAGAATTTCAGAGTCAGGCACAGTGCAGCTGCTTCTGCACAAAGAAAGTTCCAGCAACTTACTTCTGAAGCCACAGCAGAAGTCAGTGATCAAAGTATCTTGACCTCTACTAGTAACACTGGGAATGGAAGATAATTCTCAGCTATTTGGGGCTTGTTACTGCTCAGAGGACCAGACCAACAACATTTTTCCTTATGGGTATTTCATAATACATTTTGTATGTGCTTGGTCTGAAAGCCAAAAGAAGAGTGTCCTTTTTAGAAAAAAAAAAATTAAAAATCCTTTGATTTTATCCCAAATTTTAATACCTGATACTGAAAACCAAAGCAGAACAGTTACAGTGAATGGTAGGATAGCATTGTGCTATAGCTCTAATAAGGATAAACATAATAAAAATGTTTGTTTTTTTTTTTAAATTAGTCTATGCTATGAGCCTAAGATGAGCTAGATACAGTCGAATCACTCTGAAAAAGAGGAAACATTTTTTGAGTGTATTTGAATGTTATTTATATGAACTGAATCACAATATTCATACTGAGTACTAATATTGGACATATATATATTAAAAAAACCCCAAAGCATTTAAACCAGTGGATAGTGCGATACTTAATTGCATATCTCCACTACATGTAAGATAATACCTTCTGGGATATATATATATACTGATCAAAATGGGTTTAATGCACTCATTACTGGAAACCATATACAAATAAGAAACTGAAGTAATTACACTGTTTTGCAGGAATCAAAGGAGGGAAGGATCAGCTATGATCAAAAAAGCTCTTGTTATGCAAAATATGCTATGATTCTATGCAGCGTTTTAAAAGTTTGTTCAAAACTATGTAATATAATAAAATGCTGTGTAGCAATAGGGATCCTACTTCTGC
The DNA here is from genome assembly GCA_013400935.1 of Turnix velox. Classification (NCBI taxonomy): domain Eukaryota; kingdom Metazoa; phylum Chordata; class Aves; order Charadriiformes; family Turnicidae; genus Turnix; species Turnix velox. Next base: position 95,728 of record VZTY01012571.1, on the reverse strand, counting down.
TTGAGGTATTGTAAATCACTATTAATTTCAGAGGAGGGAGGATCAGGTTCTTAGAAATTATAACAAGCCAGTTCTGAATTCTTTTATGCTTAGCAAAGATAGTCTTCGTCTTTGACAGAGATGCAGAAATGGCAAGAAAATCTGTCCATGGGCTTTAGACACTGGCTTTAAGCAGCAGAAAGAAAGATATCAAAGACCACAGCTTTACAAGCATATGCAAGAGCAGCATTATAGATGACTTTCCTGAACAAAGGCTTGCATGATCAGGCCAAATTGCTTGTGAGACTTCCACCAAGCTCTCAAATTGTACAGAATCAAGGGGGGAGAATAGTGTTTTAAAAGTATTTTTTAACCTGTTGCAGCATTCTGTCTGGGTTTGAATTAAATTGCAAATGTTCAATGCCCCTGAATTAGTACTTTCTATTAACAGACAAAGAGCACTCCATTAAACTTCTGTTTCAAACCACACTTCTTGTCATTAAACAATAGAGCATGTTTTCTCTTTCTTTTGACCTTGGCAATTAACATATAAACTTTCAAAGCACTACACTCAGACCTCTGAAACGAAATATGATATAGAACACAATTAGTGACATTGAGATGAAGGAGACAAATAAAGGGTATCTAAATATAAAGAAATTTCCTAAAAACTCTTCCTGGAAATGAGACACCGTTATTAGAGATTAGACAGTTTAAAGTGAAAAGACATCTGACATTTGCATTGATGCTGTAGTACTGTAGCTCTGACTTACAGTAGGTGTAATTAGAGCACTCACTCTATGAAGGAAGAAAGACCTGTCACTCCTCAGCAGAGCCCCAAGCAAGGCAGGATAGCTAACAATGTCTTATCCTTAAATTACGCTTCTGATGTGAAAAAATATTTTTAAAAAACAAGGTTCGAGGTGGATTGCGTAGTGTTTGTAACTGAACCTTCCCTGCTTCTCTGTTAATATTATTACAGCAAGTTATTACATATTTTTTTGAAGCCCAGAGGACAGATCAAGATTCATCTGCTTGGGCAAATGCACTCATAGGATTATTTTTGAAAACCTAGATGTAAGCAGGATCTTTCCAATAGAAGTTAAACCCCTTAAGATACTTGTAATTAAATTGATTAACTTGGCTGGTGAAGGTGCACTGTGTCATCTGATTTTGGAGGTAGACTAATATCCAAGAGACAGAGTATCAGTGTCTTTTTGTCCCTTTCTTATTCAGGTTAACAAACTACCACCTAACACGGCAAACATCTCAGTCAAAAGCTCCTTTTCAGCAGAGCTGATTGAACAGAGGTGGAAATTTCAATTTTCTCAAATCCCGGAGAAGAAAAAATTTCAGTGCACTGGAAATAGCTTTTAATGTTCTGAAATATGTGAAATGCAATCATTTCAATCCCTGTTCAACCTTGAAGACATTCCCTGCAGACCACACTGTTCTGAGAAAAATCCCCTCTTCTACTAGCAGGAGTATCAACAAAACAGATGAGGTTCTCACTTCTACATGACCAGGGATAGAGTGGACCACACCTACAATGATGCCTTTCCCTTTTCTTGCAGCACTATTGATCTTCTTGTCACCTGCCCCCAGAGATTCACTGGTGCTATTTTGTCATTACAGTGCTTGCTGTGTATACAGAAGGGACAACTTAATGCTGCTTTGTGAAATACCAGTCATTTTTATAGACTTCAAAATGAAGACAAAGACCAAATGCCAGAGAGTTTTGTGAAGGGTAGATGGTTTCCACTTTATGGCCTCACATCTACTCCTAAAGCAAGCCATGAAGTTTTTGTCTTGTAGGGATCTCTAAATCTCCTCTGTTTAGAAGGAGTAATAGCTTTCCAGAGGAGTGGAAAACAATACTAAAAATTACTGACAGTTTCAATTTGTAAGGATCCCCTTGGCAACAGCCACAAAGGAAGAGAATTATTTGGACTTCCCCTGCCAAATTCCATAACTGAAGCCTGCCAGTAAATGAAATATAAGGCTCATAAGCAAAACCAATGAAATATAATGGAAAATTGGAGCAATTTGGCCAGTAATAATTTTAGGATTACCATGAAACTGGCATTCTGGCTCTCTGAAGAGGTCTTTCTCAATAGCTCTCCTACTTCTGTTGAGTAGGCATTGCATTAAACTTGATCATCTTTTGAACTGCTTATGAATAATTGATTCAGGAATAATTTCACTGGCAAAAATCTCAAAGTTCAATTTGCTACGGTTTGTGGAACATATTTATATCCATTTTTAACAATGCTAATCGACAGCCATCCAGACTTTTGAACCCTTAAAAAAATTAATTGAACGTTACAAACTCAAATGCTGTCGATCAACGTAATTTAATAGAGTGTCTTCCATAGATTACCTAACAAAGATCAATCATAATCACGGGACCCTCAACCATTTCTATTCTCCTGTGGTCATTAAAATAGATGGGATTTTCCAGTATGTCTAGAAGATTAATGAATCAGATTTCTGGTAGATCAGAGTGGGATACAAAATCAGGAACAAGTAGTTATTCTGAAGAACCCTAACCAGTCATCTGGCCCCACACGTAGTTTTTGTCAATGGAGTTCCATTTGTAATATCTTTATTGATCACAAGAACAAGTGTCCACACATTGCAGAATGTGTAGCACTTCCAAGATTCCTGGACGAGAACTAGACCTACAGGTGCACTACAAGGTGAAAGATACCACCAGTGGCAGTCCTGAGATGCTATATGTTACCTTAAAGAAATATAATTTTTATCATCGTTATTACTATTATTCTTTTTGCCAATGAGATCAATTATGGACATCCAGACACAGAAATGCATGTGCCCTTTAGTCCCCGACAGAACATCTACTGTACACCAGGAGAGATTAATTATATTTAACTACCTGCAATAGCAAGAGAACAACGAGCTGTTAAGATACCTTTTGGTTTCATGCACATCTACATGAAAATAAACTAAGAGTAGGATATTTTTTCAGCTAGCACTGAAAACTTCTTGGTGGTTTGGCACAAGTGCCTGTCTATCCCAAAGGAAATCACATTACTTTTATAATAAGTATCTTTTTTAGGTCAGAGTGCATACGCATTGCTCCGTTGGATGGAATCATACTGAAAAAAGCAGCTCAGATGCAAATCCTGAATAAAAAATCAAGTAGAAGGATCATCAATAGGAGAACTGGTAACTGCACAGTACACTCTACACACTCAAGAGACATAGCCTAGAGCAACTGAGGTGACTTGATGTAAGGTACAGAGTCCTCTTTTACCTCCTGAGTAGAAGAGCTGTAATGTTCAGTATAGCAATGTGCTTACTTCTCATAGACCTTTCACATGATGATGAAAGTGGCAGCTGGTATAGAGGATATCTGAGACTGAGCATAAATTTTGGCTCCAAAAATATGACTCCCTGCAAAATTTCTTTTGAATCAAAGAATTAAATTCCAGAAAGGATCTTAACAGGAAAATCAACTTTGTTTCCCCTTCTCTATTTTTATTCAATTTGCCTTCTTAGGCAATTTTTCAGGCTGCATCACAAAAACTTCAAAGAATCAGAAAAAATTATGTTTGTACAGAACTGTTGGATTTACACGTTTATTCAGAAATCAGCCTAATATAACAACATTGCCCAATATTTGGAAAATAACAATGTTCCAAAAGGTCCTATGCATCTGTAGGACAAGGAAAGTTAAATCCCTTCTGGAGTGAGTCCCAAAAGAATCAACAGCAGAACACTGTTCCTGTTTTCCCTTTCATAAAAAAGGGTTAAGAAGTATGAGGGAACTGCTGTAATGAGGAGGCACGTGTTTTGCTCCCCAGATTGGTTTGGTAATCCTTTCCCTGTCATCTTTCAGTAGAGAGGGTAGCAGCAGCTTGCAAGAGAGAACCTGATGAGCCAAGTTCACCAAAGCTACACTGCTCAGGTTCAGGGTGCTGAGGCAAATCGAGAGAAAGGATAAAAATTCTGCACAGAGTGTGACTGTAGATTTTTCTATTCAATGAATGGTTACCAGAAAAGAAGCAAATACTAAGTTACATGGTGAGAATGTCACCAGCTCTCCTGCTTCAGGTCTCTTAAGATGACCTGAAAAAGGGTGTCCTAATGAAATTAAAGCAATTCTAGAGGACTAAACCACCTGAACAAAAGCCCATTACTTTGTGGCATCAATGAAAGAAGAGGACTCAAATACAATTAAATCAGCTGTGCTTCACCACAGAATTTTAATGGTCACAGGCAGACAATCATGTCCTCCAAAAGGCAGGCCTGCAAATAACACACACAGGACCCAAGTTCAAATTTTTTAGCCACTCTCAACAGGCAGATTCTTTACCAATGAGACTGAAGAAGCAAAAGAAAGTTGATAAACACTGTGAATGACAAGGAAATAAATATTCTCCAGCCACTTGCAGCTGTTCTTCAAACTACGTGGAAGTCTATTTTGCATCATGGTCGGGCAGAGAGAGCTTTAATGCTATGACATGATATGAAAACTGGTTGGAGTTTCATATCCTCTTTGAAAGTGGAAGAAAAGTAGAAATGAAGAATTCAAAAAGTTACAAGACTTTTATTCAGGGAGTAATATACACTGGTATGGAATACCAGGAGAAGGCTTGGATTATAGGTTTATCTGTCCTTTTTTATGAGTGACCTTGAAAATGCTTAGAGAAAGCTAGAGAGAAAAGCAATTACAGTTTTGAAATTACACACCACTGTTCTCATTCATCTTGATAAGCACTTTTAAGGAATCCAAAAAAGGCTAGAATATTGCTTTTATAAGAGTTATAGAGACCTTGGTTCTGCAGAGTCAGTTTTAAAATAAATTTAGACGTACAAAGATGAATTTTTATTTCCTTTGTGTTTCTAAATTGGCCACTTTTTAAAAAAACTGCAGTTCTATACTGGGGACCGTGGCAAAAAAAAAAAGGGAAAAAAAGGGAAAAAAGTGTACAGGATTTATTTTTCCTTGTTCTGAGAAGATACACAGCAGCTCAGCTTATGTTGTGCAGCCATCCCTACTGTGTCACAAGCATCTGCATTCATCCTTTTCTGTGCATTTATAAGTGCGATTGAAGTGTTGATAGGAAGCTGCACTTATAAAAACAGGATGTGAAGTGAACAATAGGCACAAGACTGTAGTTATTTTTATTCCTGCTGGTTAAGCTCCCCGGTGTTCATTTAAGCATGATCTGTCTTCGTGTCTCTTTTACTCTCATTATTATCTGGCCTTACCAATTAGGTAAGGCAGTGAACGGGCTGTTATTCCAGCCTGGGAGGTCTGGGGGTCAGAAGGAGCCATGCTTAATGTTAAGTAGCTGTGAAACGTTAAAGCCTGTAAATTCATCAGGACAGTTGGCCTAGCCCACTGCAGAGCATGGGGTGTAAGTACTTTTCTGCTTGAATTACGCATGGAGCAGCACTGGCTTTGAAATGCCAGGATCCACGCTGAGCCCGGCAAATGCTCCCCAAGCGCCTAGCTCGAGCTTCAGCTCTAATAGCAGGAGCAATAGGGGTTATATTTGGAAGCTCTTGGCAGTCAGATAGAAAAAGAAACTTCAAAAATCATTCTCCCTCTTTACTGAGGACCCCCTTAGGAGTACTACTGGAAAGAAGTCTGTCGACCTGCCACAGCTAATAGTCACTCAGCAACCTGGCGTAACCAGCGCTCCAGAATCAATGCACTGCAGCTATTCAGTAGTACCACATCCGATGCTTGAAAGGATGGAAAATACGATATGTGACAGCTGCTTATGAGTGATAGTGATAGTGAACAAAAAGCCTAATGGGTACTGGAATCTCCCCACCCCTCATACAGAAAAGACAAGGAAGGGAATGATGACTTTTCCTAGCACGGCTGCACTCTTCATCAGGCACCGTCCTGTGTGCCAGATTGGCATCTCCAGCAGCTCAACAGCAATTATTCACATGCCACCTTTGAAGCTGTGGTTTGCTACTCACATAATCTCTGCTATATCACATACCAGACTGCTGACTGCACATCAAGAGGCTTTTCACTTGTTGGACAAGAGAATAAGAGACCAACAGAAAACAGAAAAGGGTCAAATCTGTTAGTCTAGATTTTTATACAAGAAAAGCAAGAGCTTTTGTCACCAACAAGCACAAGGTTAAAATCTAAGCTTTCCTGATGCACCAAAAAAAAAATAGCCAGGCTTTGTGGTATTGTGGTTTACCACTGACAGGTTGGCCTGCTTGAATTTTAGCACTTAGCAATATCTGAATAATTTCTTGAATTATTTCCTGAATGGCCATAGACTCCAGTTCATATGTAAAATTTTTAAAATATTTTTTCAGCAAAGGCAACTTGGTTCTGTCTCCTATATGGCTTAGCATCTCTAACATTTGACTACAAATCTGAATTGATACCTTACCTCCATGAATTTGACTGCTTATTTTGTGAGCATAACTTCGATTGTTATTTGGATAAAAACCCTCATTATGTTCTGAGAGGGAAGAAACATTTGTTAATGTGGCTGAAATATTTTAAAATGTATCTCAAATGTCATAAGCTGTTCAGTATCAGAAGCTTCTATAGAAAACGAAGCTTCAGTATACAATAATATATTTCTAACTTGCCCAAAAGGAAAAAAAAAAGACAGTATTTCATCAAAAGAGAACCTAACTATTAATGATATATTAAAAGCAGAGATTACTCTGAATTTGGGGTGGAAAGATGAGTTTGGTAAAAGGGCTAGTCCAATCCCTTGTCTGTACAAGTGCTGTTCTGAATTTTAAGTAGCTCTTCTCAACCTATTTCAAGTCCTAAATGAGTGTTATTTAGTAGATCACATTTGGAAAGTCTACACTAATATTCCCACTCATGAGCGTAATTAATTAGTATCTATTTTCCTAGTTATTTTTCACTCAAATATATTCTGACATTATTTTCAGTTTTTTATGCTACAAGACTTTCTTTTTAATCTTCACTTGAGATACGTAAATATCCTTTGAAATGTTTATATACTACAAATAATTATTTTCAAGGCTTCCTCTGTTTGTGATTTTATCTTCATGGTAAGGTACTCCAAAGGTTAAGATTTTAATCCACTGCAAGGGATTTGCTGAATAAATACTTTGTTTGTAAGAGCTGGATTAAGACAACACACAAAACCTACTCCATCTATCTGTAAGACAGTGAATCTTCTCAAGAAAATTAACTCTTCAGTTTATCCTTACTTGTGCACAGATCTGTGAATAACTATTATAACCAGCTAGTGATCCTGGTTACATTATCTTGTCTGCAAACATGCCCTGCATGCTCAAACAGCTGAAAGGAACATACAGGATTAGGAAAAATCACAGTAGCTGAAAACATGTTTTAACACAACAGTGGGAGAAAAAAAAGTCCCTCTGCTCCAGGTGAAAAGCTTTATTATGGTCTCTCTCATCTCTCTTATCCTTTCACAGTTCTCAGAACTGCCCAGCTTTGTCAGAGAGAAGCTATGAAAAAAGCTCCATAGAACTGCCCAATGTGAAGGAATGCCTCCTACTTTAATTTTCCTAAGAACAGGTAAAAAAGTAGATAGAAATATCTTGAAAAATTATTTTTTTCTCAAAAGGTACACTAGCACTGAATAGAAAAACAATGTCAAGGCTGCACAACAGGAAAGAAAGTCTGGCATAGTCTGTCCTTAAAATAGAGTGGTTCTGTTTCTGCTTTGTAACACAATTCAGTTAGGATAGCACGTGACACCCCACAGATCACACTCTTCCATATTATCTTTTTTTTTCTTTTAGCAATTGTTGTTTTACCATTCTGTCATCCAAGTTTTTTTTTTACACCAGAAGTAAATACAGTGATGAAATACAACCAATTACAATCAATATTTGAAACCTACCATGGACTCCCCAGAACTAACTGTGGAAGGAAATTTAATACCAACACTACAAATCAATACCTTAATGGCATCATTAAATTGAAAGATTTAAAATGAAGTTTTTGCTTGCTTAACTTTCCACGTTAAGAAAAGTGACAAAGGGACAAAATATGTCATGGCATTGAATTTCTGAGTACTAAGAAAGAATTCCTCTTTCCACCTTTATTGGAGAAGCCTATGCTTCTATATATATAAAACCTCAGAATAAGATGCTTATGTAGTGCCTCATTAATAACTCTTACAGCATTTACTAACAGGAGCACTGGATGCAAATTGGAAGAGGGGAGATTTAGGCTGGATAGAAGAAAGAAGTTCTTTACTGTGAGGGTGGTGAGACACTGGAACAAGTTGCCCTGGGAGGTTGTGGATGCCCCCTCCCTGGAAGTGTTTTAAGGTCAAGCTGGATGAGGCACTGAGCAACCTGGTCTAGTGGGAGGTGTCCCTGCCCATGGCAGGGGTGTTAGAACTAGATCTTTAAAGTCCCTTCCAATCCAAACCATTCTATGATTTTATAACTCTTATATGCTTTTCCAGTCAGAGTATTTCCCACTTAACTTCTTTAGGCTAAATTATCTCCCAGGAAAGCTGTTGTCCTAATATTTCTTGTCCCAGTTTATACACCATTACATGCTGTGTGCAAACATACACATAAACATATATGTTCATTTCAATTGTTTTTTTTCTTTTAGGACTTGCCAGATTCTAGCCCAACTCCTCTTTTCTTATTTCATTTTATAGTGAAGTATTTTGACTGAAAAGAAATTACATTTTTATACAAACAACAGTAAGATATGATCATGATTTCACCACACTGAATGACTAATAGCTCTAATGCCAGAAAAGGGCATGAGAATGCAAATTTATTCCATACCCAAGGAGTCTGAAATACTAAATCTAAAATGTATTTTAACCACAGAATTTGGATACCAAAAGAGTACTAGTTTGAAAAAATGAAGTATGAGCCCTCTGTGATGGACCACTAATTATGACCTGGAGAGTAAATTATAGAAGGAAAAGGATAATCTCTTCTGTACACTCACTCAGCCTGCAGTCTCTCCTGTGAAATTCTAAGATTCCATAGTAAAACATAAAATGTACCTTTATAGATGTCTCTCTTTTCCTCGAGAGGTGAACTTAAATGTGTGTGATTAATAACAGGAGTGCTAAGTCTCATCTTTTCTTTAAAGTTCATTTTCTAACACAAAATGAAATGTTTATGTTCCTAAATACAAATTTGATAGTGCATTTTAGTGATCACTGCAATTTGCAGTGATCCTGCAAATTGAACACTGAGGAGACCCAGCAGAACAGTTGCATGTAGAATGATTAAAAACAAGGACAAACGTAAAAAGACCAATCCCCCAGTCTTCAAAAACAGAGGACAGGAGCTAGAGAGAGAATTTAATGCTCCTAGTACTCTTGGGTAATTTGGTCAGTTTTTCTTCAGATACAAAGAAATACCAGAAGTCCCAGAAAGTCATCTGGAAGTATCACATATTTCATTTGTCACACTTCTTTTGACGCAAAACCTCAGGCAATAAGTGAGGCATGAACTGACAGAATTTTGGCTCTAACAAAAAAGAAAGGTTTGAAAACAGATACATAGCTGTTACTCATCACACTGAAAAAGTATTGAAGTTGCACATGACCACTGTGCACTGCCAAATGCACATAGTACATGTATTTGTCTCAAACAGACCACTCCATTTTATATATTGCCAAATTATGAATATTTAATCACAAAAGCAACTATGAAACAAGATTCAGATATTATTTTCTTTTTTTTTCCCATTCAGTGTCCAGAATCAATTGTAGTGGGTATAATCTTGTGAAATTTAGCTTTTGTAAAAAGATAATGTGGGGAAAAAAAAAAGGATATGGAAGAAATTCTTCACTGTCTGTGAAGCATGGACTGAAGAAAGATCATTCAGTCTTTCAGCAAAGATGGGATGATGAGTCTAGGGTTTTTTTTAATGCTTTCTCTTCAGATACTAAAGATTCCACCTGGAAATTTCATGGCAAGCTGGAATTACACCAGTGAGAAAATATTTCAGGGGTCTTATGTCTTCATAACGTACCATAAGGCCAGAATGTTGCTACTTCTCTAAATGACTTGACAATCATTTTCTTGAATAAATGACAATTTAAAAAAAAAGTTAATGACACATTTTAAGGTTTTCTCCTATGAAGATGAAGAACAAAGATTGCAACCCTCATCAGTTCTTTTGCCTAACTTAAGAGTCTTTACCATTAGATTTAGATTTCCTTAGAACTCCATTCAGGGAAAAACAATTTTTAGTAATTTTTACCTTTTTTTTTCTAATTTACAAGTAAAATAAAACAAAAGCCTCCAGTTCTTGTTGCTGATAAGGGCATCTCTGCCTGAGATGTTCAATTAGGCACAGCATGACTGTAAATTTAGTTTTTCAAGTTTTGGTTCTGCATTATACAGTTGGAGAAATGCAGATCTGGTAACTAAGCATATGTTGTTTTTACTTCTATTGTATAATGAAAGAGAAGGTGTGACCACCAGCAAAAGTAACAAAATGGACAATATTATGTTCATTTGGAGTCCAAGTTGGTACATTTTATTTACTTTGCTATCTGGATTTCATAAGGTAAAACAGTTTACTGGCCACTGAAGAGGAATTTCTGAACAAAATACTCCTGTGGCATAGTTTAAAGAAAATTGCTATAGTAAAACATTAATTTTCATTATATACATGAAATAAACATATGGATAAAGGACACTACTGTTTCTCTCAGATGCAGTAGGAAAACCAGGAAACTGAGCTCAGCAAGTGGATCTCAAGGAATTTTTTACCATTCATTGTCAGGATTTTTTCATTGTCTGGTCAGAAAAATCAGCCACTTCTCTATTAACTTATCAGTAAAGACATAAAGAAGTAACCCATGCTTAGTGTTCACCAATACTTCTATAAGTAAAACTCTAACATAGATTTATTAATAGAAAAAAGAACATATTCACTTGGGACATGTTCTCATCATATTCCTTCAAATAATTCCACAGGATCAGAAGTCTCTTCACATAAAAATTCTTCCACTCTTAATAAAATAGTGCAAAAATCTACTGGTAATGAAAAAGACAGGGAGTTTATAAGGATAAATCACTACATGTGCAGGTTAGCAATGTCTCATTTTAAAGCAAGATAAGTACTGAAGGCTGTAAATCACAAACAATTTATTTATTTTGAGTGATATTTATGTGGATTTGTCCATATTACCAGAAGGAAACAAATACATTATAATATGTAGTCCTAAAACTTAGATGTAAGCATGCATTACCCAACAGCTGGGTTTGTAGCTAACAGCAATGTAATTGTAAATTTATTTCTGATCCTGTAGAGGGCTATTTTCTCTAATAGTTATGGAAATGGAAACAAAATTACATCTAAAATGAACATACTGTATTTTTCTTCTCCAAAGACCAAGAATTTCAACTGAATTCTTCTGGATAAGTTGTCCAATGCATTTTGGGCAATACAGATTCAGAACAAGCAAAGAGAAGTATCCTAAACAGGATACAACAGAATACATTGGAGAAGAGCTTATAAATCAAAATACTGGAGCCTTTTTGAGAATGACAGAAGTGGGATTCATTCCCTGGGGCCACTCATTTAGGGATACACTTATTCTGATCTTTCATGTGTGTATGTACATGTATTATATTTACCCTCCAGTATTCACCATGTCTGCATTTGCAAGCAAGCCACCTAGTATTGGCAAAAGAGCTATGGAGGGTCTTTTAGAGTGGTAGCCTGCACCCTCGAGCTTCAGGAGAGAGGGGATTTTCCCTCATCTCACCAATCTGTTCTGAAAACGATGTATTCTGTGGACAGAGATACTACAAATACATCCTCTTTCACCCACTAATATCTGCTACATATGCCCATACTTTTAAGAATGGGGATTTTTATCCTAAAATACTTAACTTGTTGCTCCCTCACAAAATGTCACTGCTCTTGTCTGCATGGGTGGACCCAAGGTGCACTGAGTATCTCAGCTGAGGAAAGTAATTTTCAATCTGAAAGCTGGAGGAACAGGAAAAGTCACAGAACTCAGGGCAAAAAAGTTTAGTGGATTACAAACATTATTTTCTGTCTACAGATTTATTGGAAAGACTGATGAATGATCTATGCTCTTCTACAAGAAAGGAGCATTTTAAGTTGCATTTTATCTCTGATCTTTACTTAGACCATCTCTGCGGTATACCTTCCATCCATGGCCATGCTTCAGTAGAGTTTTGTGTTGCTCTGACCCAGGAGCCTGTACTTTCCTAAGCCAGAAGTGGTGAATGGAGTCAAATATCTGTGTTCCATTTGTGTGCAAAGACTTCAAAGACACAAATAAATTCCACTGCTTATTTATGAAACACTTCAGAACTGTGGCAATGGACTGGTATTAATTCACAACCAGGTACTTTTTAGTTTGAAGTTCCAGTGCCAATCATAAGCTGGTATCTGTAGAGAAACTGAGATACTCACTGAAGGAAGTGACTTGGGACAGTGTAACTCATTCTGAACATTAAAATATCCACAATGTAATTGTTTCTGGAAACTTTAAAAGTCTCTCTTGTGGTTGTTTTTCTTAGAAATACCATCAAGTGTTGGAATGTTTCAGGGGGTGGAGGGACAAGGACCAAAATGAGTCAAAGGGACTTTCTCAACAGATAGTTCAGCAACCTATCCTCATGCTGTTCTAGTCCAGAACTTGCCCAACTAATTGCTTCAAAATGTCAAAACTGTTTCTGAATTTTCTCACAAATTTCACCCTTGGCTAAAATCATTCCATGACCCTCCATAACCCTCTGCTTTCTTTATCAAGGCAGCTGCTCCCAAAAGACATAAGGTTCTCCTGTACCTTACATGAGAGAATGGAAATGTATTAGTACTTGCAGCCCAACTCAATCAATTAATTGGTAATAGATAGTAGAATTAATCATCCTGTCTGGGTTCATTATTCAGAAACAAAGCACCAACATCTCTTTTCTGCTGACACTTCTCACCTAAAAGGGTTGTCTTATATGAGTAAACTCTAGACATCTATTTTGTACATAAATCTGGTATGATAAAACCCACCAAGCCAGTTCTGACCTTCTCCATCATGACTTTTAGTTATTCTTCTAGATATTAGTATGTAAAACCTTTCCATGATTTATAGCACGTTACTCCACACTTTCTTTAGTTTCCATAGCCAGGCCCTAAATAAAGACCAAAAAACACTTCAAACAACTTAATCCTTCCTAGAAAAGGCTGTTAGCATTCAAAGATGACATTACATCAAAAGCAAAGGTTAAACTCCAGAATGCATTCTTTGAATGAAGTAACAAAAGCTCTCTTATATCCTTTGATCACTTGAGCTCACCTGTAGGAAATGTTACACCTTTTTATTAAACTGTTGAATTGTCTTTGCTGTACAAGCTGGAGACATTCTTGACAGGCTTAAAGTCATTAACACCTCTGAGGAATGCTCAGCAAAGCCTATAATACTCTCCTGCCTATGCATGTTAGTACAGCTACTCTGTAATTTCCTAACGTCCTGGGTACTCTTTCCTCTTTATATTTGTGTAACAAATTCAGTGAAATGAGTGAAATTATAGCATATTGGCAAAATTCTCCATGACACAAATGTGCACACTACTAGTATTTGATGGTTATCTTGACATATTTGCACAACAAATCATCATTTAGTTACTGAAAAAAAAACCACTTGGCACTCCCAGTGCTATACGTACACAGATAATTTGCCTTCCATTCATGTAATATATTTTCATATTCTCACATACTGCCTATTGAAATAAGATTAAAGATCAGAACTATATCTCTGATTTAATTTTTTTTTTAAATTTTGTTACACATTTGTTTTGTTTTAGAAGTGTGGCCACCTGTAAACAAGCCTCCTTTTAAAATTTAAATAAATAAATAAATGTTTTAATAAGGATTTTCTGGCAATCCAGACTAATTACTTCTAATATCTTCATCAATGAACAGCTAAAAGCAACTTTCTTCCAGCTTCTGTGGATCTTTTGTTTCCTTTTATTCCTTCATTTCTTTTGCAGAGCTTATTGCTTCATTCTTAAGCAATATTTTTATGAAAGAATAGCATTCTTACATGCACACAGACACAGAGAACTGGGAGCTGATTCTCCTTTTCTTCTTTAGTTGTGCACTATATGCATTATTTCTTACATGTCACAAAGCTTTTCAATATTTCTAACACACTTTACTCTTCACACTTGAGGTTTTGAGACATCTTCTGCTGAATAAGGATTCATAAAAGCTCACTGACAGACCATCACTACATCCACGTGCAAAAAGAATTCTTAGATAGCTCTGAAACAGTGAAGAAACACAGCACAACTACCAGATCTAAATGATGGTAGATTTTTAAAAATCCATGCATAATTTAACAAAAGAAATGCAGGTGCTACCTATATTGCAGCCAAAGCCCCCCACACAAGCTAACATAGTCACCATAACCTAAGTTTACATCCTTCTTTCCTACTTAACCTATGATTTTCTAAGGAAACTTTTGACTTGCTCATGCTTCTATTCTTGGCCTATTTAGAGATAACTATTCAGTGGAGGCTTACAGGGAGCTTCTGGATCTTAATCCTGTTGTCTCGATTAGTCTCTCTAATGATTACACAATTTGATTGCCTCAGAGGGAGGTGGAGAAGAATGGAGTAGAGAGAAGGGAGCAGTTTGTATAGTCCCCATTAGCTTCTGATTACAGGAAAAGCAAGATAGTGTCATGTTGGCTGAGTTCAGTGGGGAGGAAGGCAACGTGCCTTGGAATAATTCTGTACAATCAAGAGATTAGAAGGATTAAATGTAACCAAACCTTCCGTAAAACAGAAGGATGAGCAATATGTTTTTAAATGGTAAACACTGGCTAATTTGTTGACTCATTTGTGAGATAGTCGACTAAGACAGTGAGAATGCAGGTAAGAATAAAGTGGCTGCCTATACCTGTTTCCCTGTTGAATCATGTGAAATGGATTTAAGATTCCTGTGCTTATCTGACTTTGTTCACTGAAGATTTATCTCTCTCTCCCACCCCCATAATGAAAGAGCGAAATCTTGTAAGAATTTTTCATTGGCAGATTTTTCTCAGGATTTGAACAATTTTGATTTTGTATTTTTTCATAAAATTTGAAAAAAGCTTTCATAAAAATTCATGGAGAAAAAAATTTCAAATTTCTTTGCCATTTTTATTTTAAGAATTAAACAATTCAAAAATAAGCCAGATTGATAGATTTTTATTTTTCCTATTTTTGATTCTTTCTTAAGTTAACAATTAATGCTTTTGTTAATTCATTTCAGGAAAATAGTTCGTTATTTTCCGAAAGATGTGAAAAAATTGCTCTACTTCAAATGCCTTTATTTTCTAGAGAATTATTTCATCTTTTCCATACTCACACTGCTGTCTGATGCAGAAAGCAAGCTTCACTCTGCCCGGAGCCCTTTTCAATCCCCGTAAGAACTGGAATGAATATTTATTTACTTCAGTGACAAAATAGGTAACTAGTACAATCCTTTCTGAAAGCTTATAGAAGGGGATAGCTTTCACTGACAACAGCAGGTCCTCCAACTGGAAAAAAAACATGTCCCTTCCTCATCAAGCATTAAGTTTGTGCTACATATTCACTTTTAAGTCACTCAGCCCCTCTAATGTTAGCCTGCTTTTCCCTCCCAGTTGCAGCACTCAGCAGAGTAGGGTAACTGCAGTGAAGTAAGCAAGCTAATCCAAAAGGACACAAAAAGCACAAGTAATTCCCTCTTATATGTGTAGGGAAGAGTAGAGGAGCTGTGGCCTGTCAGGTGCAATTCCCATAACATTAAAATAAAGATGCTGTAAAGATGCTTTATACAGAGTTTACACACTAGGTTTAAAACTTATGTATCATGTCAATAAGAATCACTTAGTACTTAGTCAATGTCTATAAGCAGGGAGAATATATTTTATGAGCTCAGCCAGTATAGCTACACAATAAATTTCTGAGGTCCTTAATATGAAAAAATATGTGAGTTCTTGATGTACAAATATGCCCACATATTTCCATTTCCAACCAACTCAAGAACCTAAACAAGAAGGTATCACCATATTAGAACTAAACGTTTGCACCTCATTTTATATGTAAGCTAAAGCAACAAACTCAGCATAGAAAAAAAACCTGAATAGTTGGTTCCAGATACCTGTCCTTCAGTCATCAGGATAATTCTCATATTATTACTCCCATAAATAGGAATTAAGTGCAGCTCTTTATATGGCCGAAATTGAAGAGCAGTCAGCATCATTCCTTTTCTATTAGGAATCAGAATCTGATAAAAATTAAACTTCTGATAGAGTAAAAAAAGAGTGAGAGAGAAAAAGCTTTTTTTTTCACATTCTCAGAGAGAATTTTCCAAATTCTTGCAACCTTCTTGTGGAAGCTCAGCCTCATCTGGAAAAGTAAGTGTACAGGCAGTGGCTGAATTAAGGATCTGGAAGATCAAAAGGATCTGAAAGATCAAAAGGAAAACAATGATTTCCAAATAGTCACCCCAAAGGTGGATTGTTTTCCAGATCATTTATTCAGTCACCTTAGTAATCAGTAATGGTGCTTAGAGATTCTTTTGACACATCATTCATCACAATCAGAAACTAGAAAGTCATAACACTAAAAAAAAAAGTTTGTTGCCTTAGGCATGTTTTAGCTTACTGTCAGCTCAGTTTGTTCTAGTGTTTCACTTGTAATAGCTCCCTCATTGTACTTATGACTAATAAGAATAAAATATTAACAAAATTGTTTTGCTTGGTGGTCTTCATAACGTACCATATGAAAGCAGTTGTTATGTCCTTTGTTTTCTTTCAAGTCTGACAACTACTTTTGCTCCCATTACTACTGTAGCATTTCAGTGACAAAACCATCAGTGACAGCAGTAGCACCATATTCCTCATGAGTATAAGAATAAACAAGTCAGTATGCTCTCATCTTCTTATAGTGAGTTTGTAATCCTTTACTGTTTCTTCTTCCTCAACTCAAATTCCTCAACACCATCCAGCTTCCTCCCTGATATTCCTAGAAGATGTGGTCATGCTTTTCTTAGTGGAGCTACCTCATTGCCTGTGTTTGTCATTTCCTTTCACACATTCCCACTCATTCTCCACTCACTTTTTCTCCAGACTAGGCCCTTATGGCCACTATGATTCAGGAAGCCTCTGGAGCAATGATTTCTTCAAAAGTCAGCATTTCCTCTGTAGCGCAGTGATAGATGTGAATGGTTTGCCAGTTCTCAGAAAGCACTCCCATAAAAGCATCCCAAAATATCTGTAAGATTACATTGTTAGGGTTTTTTTAGAAGTATATTATTGTTTTACTGTAATTACTCTTGGCTTATAATCGTGCCCCGAGGTCCCAGGTGAGACTGACCATCATCTCTACCCATATTAAGAAACAGCCCTTAGTGCAGGATTTGCAGTTTAGGCTTCACCAAACCAAAGTTAAGGGAAGCAGATGCTATAACTCTTACTATCTCATTTCACTCCAAGGTACAGCAGAGTTTCTTCAAAATCTTTGGCAATTGCAGAAAAACATCCAAGTAGTACTATAAGCTTGATGCTGAGTGTCTACTGAAATTAGTTTGTACCATTATGGGGGGTTTTTGCAAAAGCTTTATGTGGTTCTAGTAATTAGAAAATTATAGTCTGTTTCAGCACCAGTGCCTTATGAACTAACTTATGGAGAATCTGTTAAGAGGCTTTCAAACATTGCATCCTGTGGTAAAGTTTCATTTCTTTAAATAAACTTAGGTTCATGTTGTTAATCCCTTGGATGATGATACACAAATGTACAATAGTATGGGCAAACTAAGATAGAATGCAAACAAAGAAAATTCAAAAGAGATGATAAAAGAAAGCTGGAAAAAAATGAGGCACTAGCCATTGGTTAAATATTGAAGTTCACTTTTAAAGTTTCTCTGTAATTTGTAGCCTGTCATTCAAAACAAATTATGCTTTTAAAATCTGTTTTACAACCAATGTGACAAGATTAAACATGATTTGTGGCCACACAGAAATCACTATTTGACCTGACACTAAGGTGCTCACCTCTTTGAGGTATCTCATTTTCTGTAGTTAGTTCTCTCAGATTTTATATCCTGAAGCTTTTTTTAATGCCAACAGTAAATTCCAGATTGCAATGCCCCTTGGCATCAAATGGTGATATGATTCACATTACCACTAGCAGGATATCTCCTGATAATTGTGTAATTAACTTACAGTGTAATTGTCTTTGTTTCCAGCAACTTGCTGTATGATTCTCACCTTGTTTTAGCACAAAGTAGCACATGTTGGTTTTGATGTGGTCAAACCATGTGGTGTTTGAAGGTTTGTGAACTTTGTGGTGTCTGAAGGGCCTGAAAACTACTTTTCTACAGCTGGAGAGTGAAGTGGGAGCTGAATTAAATTGAGGGGGACAATCATACCTAAATGGGTAATGCCAATCTCTCTAACTTCCAAAACTTCCAAATTACGCATTCTCGGAAATTATTAGGTATGCTAAGCACTGTGGTATACTGGGTTTTTTCATTTTTATTCTCTTGGTGTCTCTGTTATATACTGGCATCCAAACTTCACATCATTTGCTCTTGGCTTCCGTTTTCAACCAACTTGCAACTATTTTTTTAGGGTTTCTACTCCATTTCTCCATTTTTTTCAAATTCACCCATTGTGAAAAATTATCAAACACAAAGATTTTTAAGCTAATTCAAAAAGAGGTCAAGACAGTATTCTCATCTCACATTCTTCTACAGAAACCAAGAGAAAAAAGTTTCCCCGGTTCTTCACTATAAACATAACCTCTTTTAAACATTTAGACAGTTATCAGTGAGATCAGTGTTTTCATTTTTGTTGTGCACAGGTTGATTGGTCAATTTTGTTCCAACACTGTTCAGTTTTGCTAAATACTGAAAGGAAACAGAAAGTCCTTTCAGTTCTTAGTGATTAATTTTTCAACGTGCCTGGATTGTACAAGAATTTATATGTCTATGTCCAGACCAAGCATTGGCACAAATAGAGATTAGGTCTGCAGATCAGAAGCAGAGGATGGACAGATCTACTGGGCATCCTGGGAGTATATCAGCTTTGAGTTTTACTCTGGCAGATGACATAATCCTTGCTTCATTTTCATAGGCTGAAGACCTGGGATACCTATCCTAAACCAGCCTTTTAAACATCCCTGAGAATGCAGAAAAGAATACATGGGATATGACCACATTATTTTATATAGAAATAGAATTGAATCTGGATTCAGAGGAGACCAAAACCACTTTAGCTATTGAAGACTTCTGCAGCAAGACAGGCCAGAAGGGTGATGTTCTCTATTGTTTAAATATCTGCCAAACTGCAGCTTTAATATTAATGGCATATTCAGGTCATGCCATTTCTTAACGGGTTTTTTGTATCATCCTCTATGATATTTATGCTAATTACCAAATGCTTTCAGTGAACCTAATTTCCAGCTTCAGTGAAATAACTTCTACACATCTAATTTAAAAAGTGGAACACTTAATTTAAACAGAATATACATAAAGAGCTTTTTTTCTCTTTTGCCTTATATTGCTATCGTTAAGACCAAATCAGATATGAAATATAAGCTTGTTACTAGGAAAAAAAATCTGTTCACATTCAAAGTTTAAAGTTACTCATTTCTCCCTACAATCACTGCAATAACAGTTCATCTGCCTATTATGAGTGTCCTTGAGAGAATGTTCCTTTGAGCCAGTCATTTACAGAGAAAATCCAAAATGAGCTTGTCATGATATGTACATATTTTTTCATATGTATCTACATGCACACATATATGTGTGTGTGTACATAAAAGCTTATATAGACTTGGAATTTTTAAATATTTTTTTTCTGCTCTGGACATTTGCATCTTCTCACTGAAACCATAAGCAGTTGCCACAACATAAGCAGGGAAATCAGATCTTCGAGATTCAGTTATGTTTTCAAATACTTTCAATTACACAGTTGCTTTGAAATTCTTAATGTAACAATCATTGCTGCATACTGATTCACTACTTGTATTACATAGAATATTGCTGTCAAATATGATTCTACTCAGTGTTTGTTATGAAATCATATACCCAAGCAACAAAAACTTGTGCAAAGTTATGACTCTGCTCATCTATTTACAGCTGCTGGCCTAATACACATTCCGTAACAACTTTTTTAACCTCTTAATGAAACCTAATACTGCAGATCATAGTCCAGCTCCTTAAAACTGCAGCTTACAGGATACCTTTGCGGTGCATTAATCTTTTAACCCCTTGAGGCATACTAAACATCAATTACACAGTGCCATTGCCCAGAGGTGAGATATGTGAGCTGGAGCTGAAGACAGACTACAGCAGCAGCATCTCACACGTAGCTCATGAACAATCCATCTTCTTCAGGGTGTGGGGGCAGAACAACTTCAGAAAGCCATCAGCGCGTAATATGGTATTTCAGTGCATCTGCAGCTAAAGTTAACTTGTCGCACAAGGAAGAGCTCACAAATCATCCTGACCTTCCTGACCCCATGCAATCTGCTGCCGAGGAGCACAGGCTATTAAAGAGCCTCACAAGGTCCACAGAAAAGGAGCAAAAAGGGACTCTCATAACTGTCCTGGATTTCTCAGAGCATCCAGCTTAGCAGGAGGATGGAAGGTAAATAATATCACCAAAAACTGAAAGTTATCATTGGTATTGCTTAAAGACAAGTCTGCTTTCAGAACAGAAAGGTGAACATCAGCTCAAAACCCATAATATGAACTCCCTGGCATTGAGATTTCCCAGCAATTACAAATATTAAAAAATGAGTTTTTTCCTACATAAAAAAGCTACCGTGGAAACTAAGGTAACTGTTTGCAACCTCTACATGTTCTACCAGACGCTAAGTTTGTTTCTAAAGCATTCACAAATTAAAATAATAAGAGCCTTGTTGTTTTAGGAATTAGTAATCTAAAACATATGAAGGTGTTCTTATGAACCTCAGCTTGCTTAAAGACACATAAAACTGGTATCATCACCTTTAAATTCATACAGTAACTCCTGTTATAAGACTAACTTCATATGTAATGAACATATATATATATATACATATATACCTTTCATGAGCTGTTACCTGCAATCTCATCAAGGTTTGCCTTGATTCTATGACATACCATCTCTTTGAATACTTGCTAAAGCAGCCAGGTTCAAGAAACATCTAAAATAAGGAATAAAGAATGCTTTGGCTGAATAACACTGAATAAGGATAATATTATACATAATCAGGGATGTGCTAGATATGATAGATGCTTTTCACAAAGGTTTGCACTGGAGCATCCTGAAGCTGAAGAAAAGGAATGAGCGACCAGACACAGGAGTTTATTATCTGCTTTTTATTGCTCTTCTATTTCTACTACACAGAATAACAAGGAAGTGAAGGAAATCTGCCCATTTCTGTGTTCAATATTTTACATACCTTGATATTTGCTGGACAGCTAATGAACTGTCATAATAAGTGCATGTTACTGGATTACTTCAGTCTTCAATAAATACTAGGTATGCAAAATGCTGGGTACACCTCTTCTTGTGATAATGTTTTGTTGAGTTTGCTATTAACTACCTGCTCAATTCCTTCTGTGTGAACAGGCTTACTCCAAGTTCCTCCTAAGGAATCCTGGCATTTCTACCTTCTATGTTTTAAGAACATTTCCCATTCCAGAGATTTCACTTGAAAGAAGTAATGCTCAATGCTGGCTGCATGTGTAAAGGTATATAATTTTCTCTAGTAAGCAGATAGAAAAGTCACTTCTTTAAAAGTTCATTATCTCCTGTTTGTTTGACACAAGGCTAACTATTGCTTTTGGCCACCAGAGTCAGACACGGTGCCTGCTTCTGCTCACAGTTATCAGCACCCTTTACAAGGAGGCAGAAAATTTTAGAAACCAAACCGAGTTCAAGAGGCTTGTGGACCTGCCAAAAGTTTCTCAGCAGAATAGGCAAAATTTAATTTGGCATCTTTAAGGAAAGGAAGAAATCACTTACTTAATTTGTGCATGGGATGGCAAAACTTATGTTCTGTTTCAACATTTGTCTTCATTTATCTTCAGCTTTTTAAGTAAATGAACCAAGGCATGAAATATTTAGACATTTGCCTGAACTATATAACAAAAAAAAATAAATACAGTAAATAAACACACACTTAAGCAAAGCACAAACATAGCATAGATTGTAGCACTTCCTAGATTAATTTATGTTTTCAGTACATTGCAGCTGCAGAAGCTTACTGTGCTTCTAAAATAACTTTACACAATCACAACCTTAGTGGAGAAAGTCTAGATTGAACTTGGGTATTTTGCACATATGTAAGCAATGCAAAGAAAGTGGTAGTCTTGCTGAAGTTTGTGGTGTGACTGATTTTAGCAGTGTCAGGGTCTTACTGCCTCTTTTTTAGAAAGTAATTGGAGGAGTTGGCAGTGCCTTTCACTAATGGAGCAGTAAGGGAGAGCCTTGGCTCCATTGAATCTTTTACTTCTAGACAGATAAAGCTAATCTAAAGTGGGCTCCCTCTATAGTTAATAGATGCAGATAGACATCTCCAGAAGGTGTTTCATCCCACCTAGTTTTGATGTATACCAAGGAAGAACTGCCCTCAGGAAATGCATGTTTTTCTGTGCTGATTATAGAGAGAATACAAATGACTAGTTCATTTAGATGTCTAGGTTTCAGATAGCTAACATTACATTAAACAAATACCATTCTGAATAGATATTTAGAGGCAGATATTTTATAAAGTCTTGTGATCTCGCTTCCAAAATGAAAATTAAAATGCAGAATAAATAAGTTATGTATTAAAACTACTGTATAGATGCATGAAAAGAAGGTAATAAGTCTCTTGCAACACCATTAACTTTTCCTTTACATGTTAGACAACCCTTATTTCTTTGGTCAGTCCAAGCAGAGCAGCTCTATGATATATATATAGATTCACACAGCTACAGTAATATTTATTGCCTTGATACATAGTGCCATACATATTACCTTTTTTTTAGTGGCTCTCAGAACATCTTACAAACAGTAATGAATTTGGTTTCCCTGTGAGCAAAACAGCATTACTGTATTTGCTGTGTAGCTGTTGAATGTCCAGCAGCACACATGGGATGGAGTTAAGTGCTCAAGAACCACAGTTTCATTTAATGTTCCCCCTATGAGTGCAAACATGAAACTAAGAGTTTTGAAAGCTACTTTCTGGAGGAAATGTTCCTTATGCCAAAATTACAACCATTTTTCATTTTTGTGCAGCTGTGATTGTGATTGTCATGTAAAAGAGGATTAAAATCAGACATGCTGAAGCATTCTAAAATCTTGTCAAATGAAGAAATATATTTTTAAGGTGGTTTGGAGGAAAGTTTGAAACTTAATACATGACATGTCTTTTCCATCATATTACACTACATGTAGTGTTGTGTGCATCATAAGACTAGTCAGAAAACAGGTATCGTTTCAAAATGTTTACTTTTGTAGCAGAGTGTTAATTCTGATGTAGAATAAAAAGAATACTTTTAAAGATTTTTTTTTTTGTATTTTATCTGAACTCATGAGCAAATGGAATTTCATTTTAAGTGTCATAACTCCCCTTATAGTTGCATACTATTAGATGACCTGTGTTCTATGATGTTATATAATGTACAGACCTACAACTATAAGCATATATCCAGCACAGTTCAAAGGAAAAAGCCAAGAACATCAGAGATCACATTAGAATTAGGAGACAATATTTTATTTTTCTGGTAATTGAAAAATATTTCTAGTAACTTTTTGCAGGCACATAACTCACTAGGAGAAAAATTTTTAAAGACTTTTTAAAAATACGTGCCTTGAAGTATTACAAAGTGCTTTTTATTTTGAAAAAGAAATTTATTCACAACAATATTGACTAGCCTAGTGCTTCATTAATTGGAAGAAAACATCAGGTCATTCAGACATTTACTTGTTCTGTCTTCCATAATTTTGATCATTAAAAAGATTGTTCTCTAGTTTATGAATGAAGCTGATGAGACCTTTTCCATGAATATTATTTATGTAGATATATGAAGAACTGTATGTGCATGCAGACATACAGATGAGCACAGAAATTCCAACATCTCTGCAGTACCTTTCATTCTTCAAATCACTGCTAAGGAGCAAACATTGAATATAGCCATTATTAGACCCCAACTGTCAGAATATTCTTAACCTTAAAAATGCATGAACTCTCCTCTCTCCATACATGGGCTCTACTGCATTTGCTTCCAAAGGTCCCTTACAGTCCATACGAAAATTCATGGGCCTCCAGACACCTCCATAACGTTTAGAGCCATCCATTTCAGTAGTAAGTTCTTTGCTAGGTCAGCTTCTACAAAAATAATACTGTCAAGTCTATTTGTAACATAGTATACCAATTTCTCATTTATAAAGAAAGAAATAGAAGTCATTTCTAGGATAATTTTTTTGAGTATGTATGGTCCCTCACCTCACTCTGACTATAATACTTCTCCCAGGTTCTTTAAAGTGGGGTTTCTCCCCTGAAGGAAGTAAATAGTTTGCAGGAGGCTGGTCTTTCTCTACAAGTGACATTTCTCGACTTCCACCTTAGGATAGAACAGCACTGTCTGAAGGCTGAAGACAAAGAACAGTGAATGTCTGAAGCAGGCAAGGAGTTACAATACAGGGCATTTCTCCCTCTCAAGTTAGCAGTCTGTTGGAGCCACAGGGCATTTCTTTCTCATCAGATGAGCTTACCTGCCTTAGCACTGCTTTTGGATCTCACTGCCAGAAATACCTAGAAAAGTATCTACTAATTATCTGATAAATGTGTTTGTTCATGTCTGAAGCACAGCTTATCTAATTGGCAAAGCCCTTCCTATTTTCCTCCAAGGGGTAGGTTTAGTTGTGAATTCTCCCAAAGAGCTTGCTTTTCATGTAAGCAATTATGTGCTTTGCTTTCTTCGAAGAGATATTAGCTCATCTGCCAATGGCAGTAGACAAAAAAATATCCTCAAGGAGATTCAGATCTAAAACAAAACAGAAGGAAAGAATTTTGTGTTTGTGGCTTTAGACTTTATTAAAATTAACATAAAGCTAACAGTGAGGCTTGCTAGAAAGTACTAGCAGATCTGTTACTGGAAGAGCTGTCTTAAGGGCATAAACTTGTAAGGCCAAGTCACTAACTAGCTTGGCCTAATCAGCTTTTGTACTTGGGAGCTAAGAGACTGAAAATTTAATAAAAGAAATCAAACAAACAAGAAAAAGGCGTTGTTATTAGGGTAAAGTCTTGCAAACTCTGCAAATCCTTGGGCAAACGCTTCTACACCTGAAATTCCCATGACTTGTTGCTAGGTCCTATCAACCCAGCTTCCAGGCCCAGATGTCCACTTCCTTGTGGTTTGGAAATGTTCAGGATCTACTATGAACCTGCAAAAGGCAAAACATGGCTTTGCTTCTTACTAAGTCTATTAGCCTTGGAACAAGAACAGTAGGACTCAAGCCTTTTTGTAGGATGTATAAACATTAACTGGAGGAGAACATGGTTCAGGTTTATTCAGGAAGAGAGAAAGCATTAATCTTGATAATAGTGAAATACACTAGATAAATTGTAACAGATATATAATGCTTACAAAATAATGTTTACATTAACCTTTAGAACAAGTACGTGGATGAAGGAGAGTATTAATATTTAGATAGTCACATAGATTCATTTGATGATGTCCTTTATTAAACATTTTTAAAGAACATTCAGTAAGGCTATATGTATCTGCACATAGAATCAAGAACTGATTAAAAGGCAGGGAACAGGGAGCAGTTTTGACTGTCTCATGTGGTTGTAACCAAAGTTTGACTAAGAGTTATGCCATGGAAAGTGTAAACACTCTTGAAAGGGGATGAAGTGATAAAATTTGTTGTTGCTCATGAGGAGAGCTGACTGCTAAGAACTACAGAGCAACCTTATTATACTTAGTGATAGAATGTCAGATGAACTTCAAGGTAGATTAACATTTAAAAAAGGAGAGAACTTTCCCTTTTCACGGACATGAGGATGTACTCTTGACCTACTGTTAGTCCAAGACAAAAATAAAAACTGAGGATATACTGTAACTTTGATGAAAATGTCAACTCAGTGGAAAAGAGTAGATTGTGAAGAAAAACAAACTACAGACTAAGACTATTTACCTTGAAAAAGTAACAAAAGAAGTAACACAGAAGTCTATGAAATCAAAACTGTCAGAACTCATTGAACTGAGGAAAAATTTTCATAATTTCTCATTAATAAAGGAGCTAAGGGAAAGAACTATGATTAGTAAATTGCCTATTCAGGCCAGCAACAACAGAATTCTTCATATGTTGTATGCTAGAATATATTGTGGCTTTGCTGCTAAAATTCACATGGATAGAAGATTTCCAAAACAATCCATGGAAGAGAAAGTTACTGAAGACAATAGTGGAGTCCATCACAGGTGTAATTAAGAAGACTTCATGTCATAATTTGTTGAATGATGGAAGAATGTACTTAGTAAATAATACCATATGTGCTGCTCTTATGTTGTTCCCTATGCTTCATCTGTTGTGAATTTATATTCTCAAGTTAGAACAAAATAAGTAAAACCATAGAGCTAAACCATCATATTGGACTTAAAAGAACCAGGTCTGGCTATTAAAAGCTTTTCATATCTACATAAATTATTTCAAACAACTTATTGCAAAAGTTGAACAAGTTCTGCTTGTTCCCTACAAGACAAAGAGTGCTCCTTCAGCAGATCTGGTCAGATATTTAGCAAAGCTGGGTCTGAAACAGCATCAGCTAAGAACAGGAGCTGATAAAACTTCTTAAGCCAATTCACAAAGAGGCCCTCAAAGTACAGATTCCCTGCACTGCTGGGAATCGGCATCATAGTTTCAAACTTGTTAATTCCTTGCTTATTTTCACTCAGTTAGTAGCACATGCAGAGTTTCCAATAGATCTTTCAGTTTGACTGTCAAACTAATAAAGAACTCAGCCAACAAGTTCACTTTGATGAGCCTATTTGGGAAAATTTGAGAAATTTGAGAACTTTTACATGACTATTTTGATTTATTATCCCCTGTTACATCTTCTCTTGAAATCAGTCATTAAGCCACTGCAAACATGAGCATTAAACCACTTCATTAGAATTTCCACTTTGATTAATAATCAAGCTATATTTCACTATAAAATATTTGCACTTGTTCAAAACTTGCTGAAGAATAAGCAATCCTTAACTGCTGTTATTTTACTAGCATTTGTCTTATCACAATTATTTAGTTTTTTTCATTACAAGAAAGACATTTAGGTTACCAACTCATAATTCTATATAATTTCTATGTTCAGAGCAGAATTTGATGTCTGGTTCCGATCTACTTATTTTCAAATGCTTTGATAATCTTACCAAGTATATTTATGGGCTTAAATAGAAGCACTCCTTTGAATGACTGGACCTAAATGCTTGATCCTGGACTAGATATACTGGATTAGATGTGCTATATATCTATGGCCTTTTTCTTTTCTGCTGCCTTGAAGCAAACATTCTCTATTACTTCAAAATACATTTTCTTGTTCACACAATCATACACATAATTTTCTCTTTTTTTTCTGTGCTTTCTCTTTCCTTGAATGCCTCTACCTATGACCCTTCCCATTTCTTTAACTTTCTTCTGGTGCTCCCTTCTAAGGAAAAGTTCAAAGACTGAGAGGTTTAGCGCTATTTGGATAAGCATGAAATTCTAGTTGCTTATCCCAATTACACAAAATCTCTGAGTCTTTTGAACTTTTCTTGGAAGGGAGCACGTAAAATTTTATGCTTATCTAGGACACCTGGATTTTCAAACCTGAGCTGGAATTTTATGAGGACAGTGCCTCTGTCATGGAGTAGTACACATACAGGGGTGAACACAGAAATAAGAAGAGAAAAACAGTTATGTATAATCCTGGATTGACCACTTATTTTTCCTTTAAAGCTTTCTGGTCATCCTCCTGTCTCATCTTCTGTAAGACGAAACAAATCCAATTACCTAGCCATCATAAGGTAGCTGTTGGGACTTTCAACTTATAACCCATTGCATGCATTTTACTGTAAAGAATGAACATGATAACACTGTTGCCTTAAAATGCCTTTCAGCATCAGACGTTACAAACTGGGCAGTGCAGAAAAAGAGGAAAACAGAGTAATCAAACTCTACCTTTTCTTACTTACTACAACAGTAGCAAAACCAGTATAAAACTTCTAAAGCATCTAGGTTTGCATAAATTTCATATATTCCATTTAGCTCATCATTTAAGCACTAGCACAATAAAATTACATTCAGATTTCCCTATATGCTTTTACAGGTTGAGCAAAGTCTTTGAGATAATGCTTTTTAGTCTGAAGCTCTCTTTCTGTTCCTCAGTAATAATACTGATATACTGATTCAGTCAAAGCTTTCTTTTCTATAGTTATCACTGTTGGCTAAGATAGGATTCTGAGAATGGCATTAGAGAACACAATTGGAATGCAAGAAAAAATGGTCTGGGTACTGCCCCACAAGAACTAAATGACAGAGGTAGTAAGGCATCTTCCCTCCTTGTGTTATCTATAACAGGCAACTTGCCTGGCTTTTTTTCAGTATCCCTGGTTATGACAGTACCATCAGAAACATTTCTGTTTCATACCTGTGGTTCTCATAAGAGTGCGTCAGACACACAGTAAAATAAAAAAAAATGGCATTATTAACATTACATGTCATAAGATTTGACAGCTTCATGTAAATGAGGACATTACAAGGCATAAAAGGAAAGAATGCAGCATTTTCTTTAAAGTGAGTTCAAGACTAAAATAACTGACACGGGCTGGAACCAGGAATGCAATGCCTGTGACACACACAAGCACAAATTAGCTTCCCTTACTCCCTCAGCTTTTTAGTCAGGAAAGGGTAATTTGTCTATTTTGATGAGAGTTGCATAATTCTTAGCAAAGCTTTCTGCTATTGTACACTTTCTTCATCTATTAGGAGAGGAAAGAGAGGTGAGAAACAAGAAACAGAGGGAGAGCAATGCAGAATGGATGGAGTGGCAGCACAGGCAAGATCAGCAGTTCAGGTCCCTCCGTCAGAAACACAACAAATTCCTCCAGACCTAAATGGAACAAGTCAGAGCATTCTTCCCCTGTTGTCACAACAGACTTAGCAGGTCCTCCTGATAAGGCTTCCTGCTTTCTCATTTTCTAGCCTTGTCAGACAGTTGCCATAATTTAGAAAGGAACACAGTATTTTGAAAGGATTTGGGGATAAAATACAACTCAGCCATTTAGAAAAGCAAAGTGTCAAGTGCTACAGAGAGACTGGACAAGAAGAAAGTGTACAAATAAAAACAGTAAATTGATTGAACTCCTGTTCCTGTGAACCAGGGACATAAAAAAAAATTATACATGACAAATACTCCACCGCCAGAGTAAAGCAAGAAGAGCAAAATACAGATTATGACAATGTGTGAAGGCAGAGAATTAGGTGAAACCAGCAAGTGAGCAGCTACACCCCCCCAAAAAGCACTAATTCTACTATTATTTAATCCTGCCATGGGAAGCTTCGGCTTTACAATTAATTGCATATTAACTACAGAAATTTACAACAGTGGCAAAAAATGCTGCTTATTATTGTACTAGCAAAGCCTTTCTATTTTCCTTTTCCCTCTCACAGACTTTTCTCTTAAACTGCATGCCATGAAATCCCCTTAAATATTCAGGCTGTTGGCATCTCTTCCTCACCTTCCAAAAATGCCCTTGTGGGGAGGGGTTAGAGATTTTCGGCTTTTCTATTTCACAAATTGTTAGCCTGGTCATGAACTTTATTTACCAATCCCATAAATAGGTCAAATATCTAATATTTCTTTGGGTATTTTGATAATACTAACACAAATAAATGTATAGTACCTAGCCTCTTGAGCAAGCCAGAGTTTATGATTTAACTGTAATTATTTCTAAAGTCACTGAATCACTGAAACACACATTCAGTTGGAGTAAGTGATATAAAGAAATCATACTTTTCATCACTTCAGAATATTCTAATGTTTTTTGCTCTAAACTTCTGCAGCAAATAAAGAATGAGAGGTGAAAGTTTGCAATACTATTTTTACCAAAGAGAATATTTGCTTTTTTCCCTTTAAAGGAATATAAGGACTGTTTATGGAAATGTCTATCTTCACAAACTCCCTCATGAGTAAACGCAGCTAACAAATTCTCAGAAGCTTTCATTTGCAAAAAGTTAATAAGAAGTAATTTTTTTTATCATCTTCTGCCAAGATGTGACTAATTTTCTACTTATTTATGTTTTCTCTATTTCCTTCTTTTCCTTCTTCATTATGGGACCTTTTATTTAGATGTCAGTGGTTACTTTAGTAAGCAAATGGGCCAGTAATCTTAAAATCTCTTAAAAAGATTTGCCAATTTTAAAAATTATTAAAACACTTGTTACAATAAAAATACATTAAAATGCTTATTTTTAAATACCCAAGAACTATTTTGCAGGATATTTTATGCTTCTCTACTAGAACTAATAATATTCATAATCTTACTAGAATTGTACTAGAACCATACTCTTTTTATCCCATAAAATCCCTTGTGTACTACAAGAGGTGACATACTTCAAAATTTTCCTCTACTTTGTAAATTTTGGTAAGTTTTTAGGCTGTCTTTCATCTTTCTAGATGAACTGAACATGGAGCAAATACAAGTAGGTAAGCTCACTCATACCCTGGCTTAGCTAATCACTGAGTAAATGTCTATTTGCTTCATGCCACCACCAGCTTTCCAATATTCACTGTGGACAAGATAAAACACATGTGGACCCTGATAATTAAATTCTTCCTGGAAGAGAAGCAGCAACTATGCAGAACTTGTAAAGAAACGAGAAGGCAATGTAGAGCTTATACTGGGTCTTGCTGGCATAAAGATTTCTTTCAGTCACAGAAATCAGAAACTCACAGAAAAATGGCATATATGTAAAATGGTTTTGCCCATCAGGATGTACAAAAAGGAAGAGGATGATTATGTTGATCTGGGGGTTTTTTGCATGGAGTTTATTGGTTACATTGCTCCAGTTTATGTCTATCCATATATTTAGCAACATTAGCAAACCAGGTCAGCAACTAGATGGCTAAACAAGTCTGGTTATGCACTACAGCTATAAAAGGTGTCACTCATGATCTTTTGAGTAGCCTGACATGCAGTAGGAAGATTCTGCAAGAAAATAACTTTGCAAGTGTCCAGTTATGCAAGAACTGTAAGTGCCTCTGCCCAAGGGCATTTGTGACTGATTTGAGTACCCTCTTAGATTATTATGGCACTGGTTGCCCACACTTCATTTTTATTTGTAAATAAATCTCTGCCTGCCCTGTTGGTCTACACTTTGGCTTCTCCTGAAGACAAGAATTTAACTTCTAGACTCCTAAGTGACAGTAACTCTGCTATACTACCTCCTTTTATTTTCCCTGTTGCAAACTATATCCCAAGAGAATTATTCAGTGAGTCCTAAAAAGCAGCAGAAAATTCTTCAGTGTTCCATACAGCTTGAAGAAGCAGCTTCTACTAAGAGAAAGATGGGGTAAGATTATCCTGAAACACAACCCCCAAAGATATCAGGGAGGCACAGGAGAGCACAGGATCCAGTTAAGCTGCCAAACAAAATAAGTCCATTAGTTTGAATACCAGTATCTTTCTCTTCAGATGCCACAATGGACAGTTTCCCAATAGGCTTCAATTATAAAAATTATTTTAATAAAAAATAATATTCTAAGGCAAGTAACACAGATAGGTGTTGTCTTTAACTTGTTTCAATTTTTTTGTTGGTGTTCTTGCTTTTTTAAACCTTTCTGTTTAATCACTCATCTAATTCACAAAACCATCAAAAAAAAGAACATTTTCTTAACAATTTTAAATTTCTTCTCCACTACATATATCTGGTGAATCCCAGCTGACAGCCAATCCCATTATAATTCATAAAAAACAGGCTGTGAAGCCAGAAATAAGCTCAACTGAAACCAGACAATTTGTTGCTGAGAGGAACTTTGTCTTCATGTGACAATGGCTGCCCTCAATCAAGAGTTTACAAAGATTTTGTGTTCCAAAACAACTGTTTTGGAAAGGAAATCTCTTGCCTCAGAAGTTACAGCAGGATGTTGGCAGCTTTAAGTTCTCCGGGCAGGACTTCAGCTGTCCAGTAAGAGCCTTTTCCATACTCTCAGCATCTACTTGGCCCCAGTACAATCCTATTTAACATGAAACATCAGAACCAGACTAAACCAGGATCAGTCCAGACAAAAGGGGAGAAAATAGTGAGCTAAATACTTGAAATGTATGCAGCTCCTAAAATCAGTATCCTGAATGTAATTTGAATTAAATCAGTGAAAGATGTGGACAGAAAGTTCACAGTAATTTGCAAGTGTACAACACATCACAATCTGAGAATTAAAAGATAAAGTCCTTGTATGTGCATCCAAAACCTATTAATGGCTATTTAACTGTTCTATTCTTCTTTCAAATCTACTTAAAGCTGAAATATCTATCACATTTAAAAGACACTATCAGATCACTTAGTGCAGCATTTATCATATAAAGGGTTTAAAATATAAAAGTATATTATATTAGGTCAAAAAAGTTAGTAGGGAGAACATGAATGCAATATATGGACATCTAAGTCTGAAATCAAAAGCAAATAAACAGATTTTGTAATAATAGGAAAGTTACAGGTATCATATCAATCTTACAACTTTGTGTAACTCATGAGAATACATGGACAAAGCGACCACTTATTATAATGGAAATACAGAATTTTAATTCATATAATCAAATTTAATTAAAGACTAGACAGTAATGCATACAAATAAACTCCTAATTTTGACCTTTCTCTATCTCCAAGTTGATCATCATACTTCTTTACCATCTTCAGAACACGCATTTTTCTCACAATGTTAATAAGGTTAGATGACTTTCAAAAGACAAATTTTAATAACAAAAAATATTCAAATAACAACTATTGTGTATAATCTGTATTAATGTTTTTGTTATTCAAGTTAAGTATGCCCCACACTTGCTTTTGGCAGTTTTAGAGTAAGAGATTTACACATAACTCGGTTTGGGGAATTGATTGATCTTACTTTCCTGATGGCCTTTTCATGATATCCATGATGGAAAAACCAATGATAAACAAACAGGTATCATTCTCTGTTTAGAAGATGTAGAAATTTTTTAAAATATTTTTTTCTCAGGAAACACTTACATAGAAATTCTGTGTTACCTGAGAAATTAACCCATACACTTTGGATCACATATCACAATTTTATCACATTTTTCATCATTACTGTCATGTCATCTGTTACTATTCCCTACCAACCCATTATGGTATGCTTTAAACAAACTCAGCTCCTTCAAGCCAAAGACAGCCATCCATTGCACAGTACATTTCACGATAAGACAAGAAAACTTGGACAAAGACAACTAGATTCTACATTTTACAAAATGAGACTTATAATGAGGTTGTAATCTTTAAGCAGAGCTGTGCAGGATCTCAAGCTGTGAGGCTTTATCCTAAAACTCACATTGAGAATTTCAAAACAAATTTGAGAAGTCTGCAGAATTCGAGGTCTATAAACTGACACGCAATGGGTAGTGCTTAGCATACATCAAATGTGTGTCAGCAATAAGGACTGCCACTCAAGAAAGAAATTTTGCTGGACATTGCAGGTTGTCATCTTTAAGGCTGCAGTTCTGATGCAGACAGCTCATCTATTATGCTCCATGAGTCTTCAGTCTGAGGGTATCTTAGTACAGAACTATCCAATTAATTGCTTAAAGCTGTAGTAATGTTATGCATGACAAGCAGGAAAATTGCTCTGATTAGGCAAAAGTGCAGAGTCAGACCTCAGAACAATGCAGTTGTATTTCCTTGTGGATATACAGGATAGAAAAACTGAGACAGCTCTTTTCTTTGAAAGGATGTGAAATATGTACCTGATGCTTTCATTAAAAATCAAGTAAATGGCATTTTTATATCATTACTGTCACAGAGGGTCACTAGACTACTTTTCCTGAAAGACTAACATATGTCTTTGAATGGCATTCTTGGAACAATTTCTTTTACTCTTTCCATTGGGACATAAACAAAAATTCTATCTATGTACTAGAAATTCATAAACAGAAGTGCAAATATTTCAGCTAGGATCACCACAAATATGTTGCCATTTCTTTATCTCCTACAACTGAGAATGCTTTTTCTAGGAATCCCTCTGTTTAGATTGGTAAAGGAGACAGCACTGTGCACTACAGGAGAGTACAAATTCCAGTCCAGCTGCAAAAAGGGCATTAGAAACTGAAACAAGTGAATAATTAAATATGATAGACAGGGGAAAATGAGATTAAATCAGCAGAGTGTCCTACATTAAGACAAAAACTCAGAGGAAGATTGGACATGCCAGAAGCCAAAAATAACAGACAAATAAGATGGCTCATGCTCTGCTTTCATAAATGACATGTATATGTCCCAGCAACAAGGAAAAGGTCAACTGGGAACTCAAAGAAAATTTAAAATAATAAATTAACAGCTGAATATGAGTGAAATATCAGTAATAACTGTTAAACCTTGGAAGCATCAGAAAAAAAAACAACCATGCAATAATGAAATGTAGCTCCCTGCATTTTAGAAATCCTTTTAGATGAAAACCATTGACCTCACCCATTAAGGCTTTAAAATTAGAAAGTAAATTATGAAATAAGCTGGCAAATCTTAGTTAAAGGAGTAACAGCCAGGATTATTGCAATAATTTTTCAAAATCCTAGTAAACCAATCAATTTTTATATTACTGTTTTAGAGAGATAAAACACATTTTTAAAGGTGTGTCATTGTATGCATGAGCACTAAAAATTTACAGTGACATGCTTACATTTTTCTGGCCCAAGAACTGAGGTAAAACACCACACACATAAATAGCATACAAGCAAGAAATACAAAGAACAAGAGAAAAACTGACATGATTTAAATATTAAGGTAGATCTGT
This sequence comes from Turnix velox, assembly GCA_013400935.1. Lineage (NCBI taxonomy): Eukaryota > Metazoa > Chordata > Aves > Charadriiformes > Turnicidae > Turnix > Turnix velox. The sequence continues at coordinate 60,742 of VZTY01012571.1, read as the reverse complement.
TCAGAACTGGAGGCCAGATCAGTAATTTCCGAAGTTCCCTTCCAATCTCAACTACAGTGGTTTTCTTCTCTATAAACAACAAACAAACACCTCATCTGGTGAAGCTCCTTTTGGTTCATCATTGGAGAGCAGCTTTGGGAACCAGTAGTTGGGGAGGTGATGTAAGAGAGTCACACAGGATCTTACAGTTGTGGGTCTGATGGCAGTAATGATATTCCCAACAACCAGCAGTTGAAGCTTTAATACTGCCTTCTCTTCTACCACAGATTTATTAGATATAATGCTTTACATAACTGTTAGCTCTTGTAATTAGTACAGAAACAAGGATAAAGAGTGGAACTGTAAATTGCAGACATGATGTTAAGGTCTTGAGAAATATAATGAGATGGATATCTAAAAGTTTGCCTGTGCCATATTGGGTCTACAAGACAGACTTTTTGAAGAAATGTTGTTTTTTTTCTGGCAAGTGTTGAAAAAAGAAGTGGGAGAAATTTGAGTACAGAGAGAAAAGATAAAGGCCATAGTGGTTGGGTGGAGTTACAGAAAAATTAAGAATGATAAGCAAAAAGAATTGCAAAGATATCTCCAAAAATACCCTTCAGTGTATTTATGTTTGGATTTCAAATAATGTTTGTTCAGTTACTGGTTCATTATAGAGATAAACCATTCAAAATTATAGACACTGTACACCAGAGTTTTCAAAGAAGGGAAAAGAGCTAAAGAGCGTGCTGATTCTCATCTGTGCTGTAAACAAACCTCCATTCCATGAGAAACTCCAAGTGCTAGGTCCAGATTATACGTTTGGACTGTATCTATATTTCATACATTCCTGTTTCCCTAAACTACGCAACCCTTCCCACTCCAGGTGGACACAGAAGAGCTTAAAGAGATTGCATGTAGATATTATTGAGAATTAGGTACATTGCTTTTCGGAACTCTCTGTTAGGATCTTTGTTAGATCCCTCTAGGCTCTCTGTTAGCAGCTCAGAAGAGAGTCAATAGCAGACCCAGAATAATCCTGACCCTCTGTTGAAGTCACATTAACTATGTTGTGGTTTGTAAGAAAGAGGATGAGATAGCACCAAGACAGCTTGCCTGGGGACAGGCTTCAGGTTATTAAGACAGCTACAGGGTTAGCCAGGAGGGATACAAACTTCGGCAAATTTTCCTGAGGGGAAGGAGGGAAAATGGGAGTTAAGACCAACCAAGTAGCCTGCCTGGTAGCAACAGTTATGTGATGGCAGCCTTCAGCTAGCCAGAGGCGTCCATGAAAACTGCACAGAATCACTTCTGAAATCCAACTAGAATGTCTATTTGTTGTAGAAATTAATTCCCCGAAGAAGAGAGCAAAGGAAAAAAAATCAAACATAGCAAATTTTTCTGACATTACAAGATGAAGTGTGAGCCTATACACTTCTCAATATACTATCTCTGTTAAAGTAAGCACTTCCTTGGCAGTTCATTTCTGATGACAGCCAAATTCCCAAATATTAGGACCATGAAGCATTATTAGATATTGAACCACTGAAGAAATACAGTAGCAGAGTAAATAGTGACACTGTTCTATTTCTTTGAACTAGATTTTTGAAACGAGTGTATCTTTCTGCTAGCTACACAGGTGTGACAGAGAAGCAGTATGACTGAATAATGAAATAAAATGTTTCTCTATTAAACATATTAAACCAGTTAATGCAGATGAGTAGGTCCTGCTCACTTGCTTTTCAGTAACATTGGCTTGCAAATTATTTGCAAGAGGATGATAAATTCTCTCTTTGGTATGGATCCAGGAAAACCAGTGCCAGATCACTCCTCCTGGGAAATGCAGGACTTGGCATGGGATTTGGCACAAGACTTTACAAATGTCAGTCTTCCTGTAAAAACACCAGTTCTGTTGTCACAAAAACATCAGTTATGAGTAATTTTTGTTCTTAATATTACTAGCCAATACAAATAGAGAGGGGTTGAGATGTCAGTCATGTGCAGCCATGCACTCAGAACTAGATTTTTGTAGCACAATTGCCCGGAATAGAAATATGAATTTTGGATTTTGAAACGGATGTCCACTCATTGGATCAGTACATGCCATATTCAAAAGTGTATCTGCCCTGTACTTCAAAATATCTGTCATTATGAAATAACTTGACAATTAGGTGGAAACAAAAAACAGTATGAACTAGGTGCTCATCTTCAATACAGAGTTTCTCTACTTACTTTTCTTTACAGATATTTGTCTCTGAAGATTATGGATTTATTATATTATTATTATTCCATAAGAATATAAAACACTGGACAAAAGTTAGGATTTGAACAAGGTAGTCATGGCATTATCTTCATCAGTCTTTGATATTATTTTTACCAGTCTGGCAAACAATGAGCTGTATGAATGCTTTATTGAACTAGTAAACATAAAGCCTTTATGTAGTTGGAAGGCACAGCATCCACTAAACCAGGTTGCTCAATGCCTCATCCAGCCTGGCCTTGAACACCTCCAGAGAGGAGACATCCACAACCTCTCTGGGCAACCTGTTCCATTTT
>VZTY01012571.1:0-58160 GCA_013400935.1 Turnix velox | reverse complement strand
TAAAAAGTCCTACCCCAGTCTTTGTGTAGACTCCCTTCAGGTACTGATAAGCTACTACAAGGTCCCACCTGAGCCTCCTCTTCTCCAGGCTGAACAACCCAAACTCCTTCAGCCTGTCCTCTTAAGGGAGGTGCTCCAGCCTTTTGATCATGTTTGCCAAGTCAAGGGGTAAAACCATTCAGCCTTCTCAGTAACATGTCAAATTTGCAGTGAGATCTCCTTTGAAATCTCATATAGATAGCAACAGCAGTTATTTTAAGCTGAACCTTAAAAAATACACTGCTGAAGATCCCAAAATTCAACTTCGCTCTTAACGCTATCTTTTCTCAAAAATTAATACAAAATTAATTTTAATGTATATTTATATGTCTAAACCTTGTGTAGAAAAGTTATACAGGAAGAAGTACACAGAACACATCTCAGAGGTAAAAGCTTCTAGTGTGGGACCAGTGTCAAAGTAGGTCAATTTTTAGGACTAACGACCTTGACAGTGTCCCTTTAATATGTTGATCTGTTTCTGTAAAGCACATTAAGAAAAGTTTAGCGTGAAAGAAGCTACAAATGTGTTTGATACGATATGGCAATAAATGTACATTTTGAGCATACTAAAGCTGCCCAAGTACATTTTAAACTGCTTTTCTTTACTAGCTAAGGGCCCAGTTCAATGGGAAAAAAAATCCAGATTTCTGTACACTAGAAGCTGCAGAAAATCTGGTTTTCTGTGACATCTGTAACCCACTATGTATATTTTCAAGGCGGAATTTAAATCTTTCTTTGAGAGACAATGAATATTATTAGTTTGTTTAGACCCTTCAAAAACCTCAACTTGAGCTCAGGGTTGGATGTTATCCATACAGAGTCAGGCAAAATCATTTGCTCAGAGGATTTAGAAGTCCTGAGTACTTTGTTTTCAAGAGCATTGCTGAATCACTGCACCTGCTGCATAGTGTGAGTACTGATTTGCTTCTGATGTCCAAATCCTCATCAAAGAGATTCACTTGTGTATAATGGACATCAGAAGCAAATCAGTACTCACACTATGCAGGATGAAATGATTTTCTTGTGCAGAGCCACAACTAGCAAAGTGGAAAAGGCCATTGTGTCCTTCTTTATGCACTTTTCTTCCTTTTTGCACATTGATTTGTTTCAACAGGCATTCCCTTTATTTTGTTGCTCCTTTCTGCAGAGACAAAGTGTCTGAAGAAAATTTTGGTTTAGAATGATCAAATTAGTAATTTATTTTATTAAAGAGTCATTTCTCTAGAATTTCTTCAGCAACACCATAAAGAGCAACAAGGGGAAAGAACTGGTAAGATGCATGTGCTGAAGGGCATCTCAAAACAGCTGCCTGATGGCCTGGTATTTCTTTCATATCACACCATAGAGCACAAAACCAGCAGAAAAGAACTCTGCACTACTCTGCACAACAAAAATCCTGCACTGAACATCTTAGATAAGAAATGCTCATAAGCAACAAGTCTTAAGAAACTGTTCTGTTTTAAGCCAGCTGACTGGCTTTTCTACAGAGCTAATAGCTCTGAATCAAAAATTAAGAAGGGGTGTTCTCAACCACCGCTGGCATGTAAGAGTCCATCCTGAAGTTGAGCATGCAGTGAAAGAAACTACAAGGTGACAGCAACAGACTGGTGTATGAACATCTTCCCTACAGCTTTGTTAACATGCAGTCAAGCAAAAATCACGAATCAGCTCTACCTGTTCCAGGAGCTTGGCTTTGCTAAGGCTATGTCCAAGGACTGGCAAGGTGCAGACATAACAGACTCACAGGAGAAATCTGAATGAATGCTACATCCCAGTAACACTCCTGCTGAAGGAGAAGCACAGCTACTATTCATACCATGCTGACAAGGCAGCCTTGGATGGAGAAGGGAGGAGGAAATCATAGTCAAGAGTTGTTTAACTAATAATGTCAACAAGGTATTTGAAGTGTCTCCACTTTCCTTGTCTTTGCTAGCAATCCCCTAGTGGCAAAGCTAAAGCTTTGTGCAGGCACTAAGAAATGAGGTACAGAGAGGCTAACTGCTGAGGAGCCAGGGAAGGCTGGAAAAATTTGGTGGAAATGTAACTGTGAATTTGGCAACAAGGAACCATGGGTGAGGGTGAGAATCACTAAGTGCACTTTAGGAAATACAGCCAATTAAGTGACATCACAAATTGATCAACAGAACTCGAAAAGATTTTGTTTTTTCTAAGGAAACATCTCTTAAGCATTGTGTTTACTTTCATTTAGTGCAAAGTTAATTTATTCACATAATTTACTGCAAACAGGCAATAAACTTCTTACAAGGCAGATCAGAGATACTGTGTACATATTTGCTATCTGCTACTCCTCTTATATAATACTGCGCCTTTTCAGCAAAAAGCATAGGAGTGAGTCTGGGCAGACAAGAAAACAATCCCTCCTTCAGGGCATCACACTGCAGAGTCTCAAGCACAGAAGAAATAGCATAATGTGAAAAGCAAGTTCCTTAGATGTAGTTCTATCTCTGAACCCAATACTGAATATTTGTGCACAGAGAAGTGCAAATAGGAAAAAAGGAAAAAACAAGATGGCTGTGAAATAGAACTCAACTCAAAAAAATAAATAAATAAATAAATAAACAACAAGCAAACAGTGAATGACAGCAGCAGTAAAGAAGTGGGTTATTCAAGACTAAGGCACTGAAAGAAAAACTTCCCATTTATAGCCAAATTTATATGAAGACAAAGGTATTTAGGATTAGAGAAGATAAAAGATCAAAAGGCTGAAATTATGTTTGTTTAACTGGATTTATGAAAGGGTATATTAGGAGGTAAGCTGCACAAACAAATTAAGTTTATGTAGTTTTGACATATCCAACAAAGGGTAATGAAAACCACAACTACCACCAGGAAACAGTAGCGGGAAACCAGCTCCTGCAAGGGAGTGGTTCAGAAGATGAGAAAAAAGATAAAGATCACTTGATAAAAAGATATGGGGAAGAGCAAAGCCCTAATGTGCTTTATCTTCTGATACTTCAGATTTCATCCTTGTCATGGTTTACTATAATCAAAACACAGGTAACAACACGACATGAAAATGGAAAGCAAGCCTGAGGTTATTCCACTTGAGAAAAAGGAGCTGCCATGTAAATTGCTGAGAACTATTTAGCCTCCAGAACTTATCCAGCCTGTTCTCACTCCAGGAGCTAACAAGACAAATCTAATAGCTCAGGCTCCTGCCAGGTGTCTAGAAGTATCTGCTGGAGTCAAAGTTGCACTTAGTTGGAAACTTCTTGTTTCCACATTACTGTAACTACTCGCACTCCTCTCTCTCAACTCATCCTGGCATCTCACAAACACACCCACTCCAGGTGATACTTCACTTACCTGAAAAAAATAGAAATGTTTTCTAAGATAAAATCCCTTCAGCCCATCTCCCCAGTTACTGGTCGAGAGAACTGTTGACAAGACCCTAGCATGGCCTGAATTCTACACTTAATCCCACCAGTTCTTACACTATGGATATTATTGATAAAAGCTCACATGCTTTTCCAACTGCAGATTGATTAAGCTGTGGTGGTAAATCCTAAGAATTTTTTGAGACCTCAGGCTAGATCAGTCTACCTGTTAAGTGACCTTTTTGTATAACTTCTACCAGCAAACTTCACCAGCTTTTTGTTGCACATATGTTTAGGCACATCCATTGGCATGTTAATCTAATTGCTCTGACATAAAAAAATGTTAATTTTGATTTTCATTCTTTAAATCTATTGTTTCTAAACTCATACCTACTTAGCTTCCAGACAAGACCATATTAAAAATTATTTTCAGTGTGCATAATATTCTATGTACTATTCAGTTAAAATAATACCATTTCACAAACAGAAAGATGACTGAAGTTATTGAAAAACATGTATGAAACACTGCTGCCATTAACCCTAACGATTTAGGAGAAAGCATTCATTAAAAATTTCATAGCTTTAAACGCACACACTGCAATTTTCTTCTATTATGAATATTCTGTAACTACAATCAAGGCTTAACAAAGTTAACACTGAACAAAGCACCTTGTACCTGATTAGAAAATTTTATACTGACAGTAATTTCAGGAGTTTTAATTAACTAAGATTATGCTCTTACTTTAATTTATACTTTTTAGTGCAATCAGTACAACCTTGGTCTGAGATGTAAGATTTAAATGAAGACTGTGGAAAATCTGCAAAAGGTGCCAGGTTGGGGTGGGGGGGTTGCACGGGGAACAATTTCCACATTCTTTTCACAACAATCTAATTTTGGAAATGGTTTTGGATTTTATCTGCTCCATATCCATTCTCCAGATGTGATTTCCTATATTTCAAGAGATACTTTTCCAATTTATTTCATGCCAAAAGAAAAGTATTTGAGTTTGGTCCTTTCCACTGTTTTTAGCATTTTCACTTCAAGGAAATGCTGTAAGGGATTTCACCTGGCACCTCTGCCTACATCAAGATTCTCTATTCCCAGCATGAATTTTGCCAAAAAGCAGACAAAAAAGGCCCAGCTTGCTATTATAAAAAATGGAAGTACAAAGAACAAATAAAAATTTTTAAAGAAAGGATGGTTCCAAAGCAGTCATATAATACATATGAAGGATAGTATTTGAGATCTAGTGATGTTTATGATATTTTGAGAAGCTTAACAGGGCAACATCTCCATTGCTTTTCCCACGGTTGAATGCAATGGCATATAAATAGCAGGACTTATGACTGGGTCATGGTTATGCTGAGTTTAAATTTTTCATTCATCATCTGTTTTTACATTTCATATGTTATAAAAAATCTCACAGTCATTCCAGGAGTTCTATATATTGCTTCAGCATTGCTATAGAAAGCACTTTCATAAGCAGAGATCGTGGAGATGTTTGTAATGTTAAGTCTGTGTTATCACACAACCATTAATTATTAAAAATGCTCTGAACACTGTAACCCTACTTAGAGCTTCTGGATATTTCATTAATATTTTCAGTGGAAATAGGAGAAATTATCTTTATTACATTAATATAACCATTTGCAACTGACATTTTCAAATTAAAGGTGCATCCTTTAGGTTTGGAGAAAGGAGACTAGAGAGATTAGGGGTAAAGGTAGACACAATGATATCTATTATTGCATTCACTCTTTAATACAAGATGCCAAATTTTAGATAGCAAAAGCATCACTTGATGTGAAAGTAAAAAAGAAACAAGTAAAACCTGAGAATGAGCAAAAATGTTTCTGCTTCAAATATGACACAAAAGTTAGCTGCCAGCACTGTGAAACACCTTCTCTTTTAAGATCTCTGTTTCATATTTACACAGGACAGCATTATGAGATTTTAACTTTCCTCTCAGAAATTGCCTACTATTTTAAAAGTGAGATACAACTAAAACTTATTTTGTATCACAATAGCTTCTGAAGGTCCAAATTAATCCTGGAATTGTAATAGGAGATCAAAACAGTCAAGGAAGAATTATTAATTGTTTGTGATATAGTTTTATTGCTCAGGAGAGCTGCAATAAATGTCATTAAAAGTTTTAGCAGAGAGCTGCAGGAGTTTTTTCCTCTTTTTTTTCTGATTGCTAAACAATTAATTGAATTATTTTTTTCTTATCAGGTTTCCTATAATTCACAGCTATATGAGGAGGATCATTAAATTGGAAATTATTATTTCATCAGCCATATGGTCACCTCAGAGATTTAGGAATCTAGTTTAGGCCCCATCTGTGCCAGTAAGAGTTTACTGGCAATGTCAGGAACTCCATGCTGTAAACAAGTGGACATGTAGCACAGGAAACCTAAATCTGAGGTGACGGGGTGCCACAGACAGTTTGTGTACAGATCCAAACTCACATGCTCACATTCTGCCCTGGGTCATACCCATAAAGTCTGACATACTAAGGAAAAAAGGAAATTCATAACTTGGTTAATATAAGGTAAGGAGGGAACTTCTAATTCATATTAAAATTTACACCAATGTGAAAAGGTCAGTAGAAAAAAAAAAGCTTCTTGGATAGCTAAGGTTCCACATCTTGATACACAGAAGTTAATGATACACCACTATCAGCTGAAAAGGAGAACTTACTCTCTAACAGTCTTTGGAGTAGCAATGTTAAAATCAGAACTCACCTATTTGCAGCATATTGAGACTCAAATCCAAAAACTCTACTTCAAAATCAGCTCTGACAAACTGTATTGCAGTTAAGTTCCTAAATTACACCAAAAGTTTGAGTGATTACATGAAATCTCTAACCTACAAATTAACTCGGAATGGTTTTATTTCTACCTGAACCTGGAAGTGAAGGAAGTGTTTAGGAGTAATCTTTGGAAGCAAAAGCCCATCAGCAGTTTCATTTTACCTGATCAGATTTGCAAATAAGTACGTAGATTTTATATAAACCTGTTCCTTTTGGGAAATTCTCCAATTCTTTATGCTTTTCATTACAAGATAGAAAAGAAACAGTTTTTATGCCTCTCGTGATTGCTCTCACAGACTCTGGAGTAGGCTTGAAAACAAGAAGTAAAAGTTAAGAAATGAGATTTTGCCTTACCTGATCAGTAGAAAACAGGCTTTACTTTATTTAAATTAGGTCATAAATGTGCAAAAAGACAAAAAGCTCTCTTTCAAAAAAAACAAAAAACCAAAAAACCAAAACAACCAAACTTAAAATCTCTTTTTTTTTCCTTTTCCACTAAAACAATAGGAAATGTGTGCTTTTTTCCCCAAAATTTTAGAAATTCGGGAAAGTTTTGGTCAAATTAAAAGTAAGTAATTTTGTATAAAAATCAGCTTCTCTGTTTTTATTTATAAGTTGAAATTGCACTTACTGGGCAACGTTCCATAATTAAATGTGTCAGGCAAGACAGCAAGGGCAGTATTTTTCTTAGGTGGCTGTCATTTCCAAGTGTACATTTTAGACCACTGAGTATGAGAGACCTTTTCTTAAATTAATTTTCTAGGGAAGCACTTGTTCTCATTTTCCATGTAGAGTTTATTAAATAGGCAACCAAAAGCAGAGAGTAGAATCGTCATATTTGTGACTCTAGTATAGTTACTAGTTGTATAGCAATAGCAAAAGCAATAGTCACTACTAGTAGTACAAAGTTAGTAATATTCATGTACAAAAAACCACACAAATATTTTTCACTTCCCTTCGGGAGATACATTGGCTGAAACAAATGGTGACCCTGCCAAAACCAGCTGGGTTGGGTTGTTATGTTACAAATTAGTACAAAAGCTAGTAAAGCCATAGTACAAATTTAGTGAGAACTGTCCTTTTACAGAGCTATAAAACATTTTTTATCTCTTACAAAAATATATTAAGGGGCAAAGGTTATATAAAGAAGTGCCATGTTGTCTTTTCAATCATAACATCTCAATTACAACCTAATGTTGTTGCTGGAGCAAATGTTCCAGTGCTCTAGGCCAGGTCCCCTTCTCTAAGTCTCTGACTCCTTTTTAAGACTTTACAGAGCAACGAAGCACAACCAGAACCATAGCTGACTTTATAGCACAGTGGCAAAATGTATGCTGCAAGTGGATTAAGTTCTAGTGTATTTGTTTACATACAACAATTTCCTACCATTCTGTGATCACAAGCAAATGGAAAATACTTCAATGCTATATTCACAGAAAGGAACCCCTGTGAGTTCATACACAGAATATGCATTTAAAGATTATTTCAGGAGAGTTATCATGTTTTCCTGCGATGTGAAACTGTAAGGTTTTGAGGTTTTGATATGGCTGACCACAGACTGACTTTTACATGATCTACTTGTCATTGCATATCACACTCAAGGAAAAAAAAATGAAGTCAGAAATAGGCTTCTATCTCTTTTTCAAATTTTTAAAAACAAATATTTATTCATGTTGTGTGCATCCTGACAGCTAAACCTACAAAAGTCAAGAAACAGTAAACAAAGAAAAAGTAGAATATCTCCAAATAAGTTTGGACCTAGGGCTGCCGTAATTTAAAGGTACTGTTGCAAACAAACAAAGAAAAGAAAAAAAATTGACAAGCGCATTGTTGAAATTCATAGAGCTTTTTAGGTGGAAGTTCAGTAGTCCTCCTCTGAATTGGACTGATCTGGGAGATGATGACTTCTTAGCTTACGTGTATGAACAATTGCCCTAGTGAAAGGCTATTACAGGATAGAGTGATAATGCCACATTACATGATAGAGTGATAATGCCACACTCCATCTTGGGAAGAGCAATGTGTAAAAACTTCCATCTTTTCCCATTCATGAAAGAAGGAACATTCCTGAAGAGAGAGAAGTCCTTTGTCTCAATTCCATTTAGGAATCACTATTAGGACATAAGACTTTCCAACATCCTAACAACACTAGGTGTGTTTTAACAAGGCAGATTACAATAGTCTGTTGCTTCCCCATTCCCAAACCATTTTGTGATTGCTTCTCCCATGCCACTCACATAAGCCATAGAAGTGCAAAAACAATTCCTAGATCAGAAACCATCTCACACACTGTCTTCAGGACTTTCTTGTTCCATAGTATTATAGAACCATAAAATGGTTTGGGTTGGAAGGGACCATAACAATCACTTCATTCCAACCCCTCTGCCATGAGCAGGGACACCTCCCACTAGACCAGGTTGCTCAATGCTTCATCCAGCCTAGCCTTAAACACCTCCAGAAACGGGGCATCTAAAACCTCTCTGGGCAACCTGTTCCAGTGTCTCACCACCCTCAGTAGTACTACTTCTAAGTAGTAGCAAGTATTTATATTGAAAACAAATATATGCAAGAGGACTTGTATGACCTAGCATCCATCTGAATGTTTTGCATCAAGTCTGAGTGGTCTGCATTCCCTCACAAGGCAAGGGCAGAGACCATTTCCTGAAACATATCACACTCTACCTCTTGATTACAGAAGGAACTCAACAAATATCTATATGATAGAAGACTTTAAAATGTGTTAGATAAGTGCCATCCATGGACAATACAGTTTCTCAAACTCTGGATCTTGCTCAGTCTCCCAAAGCTGTTACATGGTAGATTTGGTATACTGAGCATGATGCTCCAGGGCTTCTATGTCAAACACTTTGAGAAGAGAAAAAAGAGCAAGAGAAGTACTTCCTTCATTCATGCCATATATACAAATAAAGACAAGTGGAGATGATTTTATCATTTTAACAAGTGAAAACAAAACTCAATTATGCTAGAGCAACTAAAAAAAACAGTCTTTCCTTTTGATACAGCAGTATGCTTTAGGCAAGTTTTTGAGGGCAAGTTGAAACTTTTGAGACTGTTCTCACTGATGAAAAGTTTTTCAAGATCTTGGACTACATTGTCCTAGTGCTGGACAGACTCTGTTTACTCCAGATCTCAGAAAAGGGAACACAGAAATGCAGTTGTGCTACAATTGTGTTTTGCTGATTCCAAACAGGTTAAAAATAAAATATTTTTTGCATCTTTTTGGATCCTATACTCATTACCTATCTAGTTTTAGTCCTCTTTTATGTTGAAAAGTATGAGCGCTGTAAATTTATTTAGTATGGAAGTGCACTGTAAATTTTCTATTTCTTATTTTAAAATTACTATTCAATTACAATTAAAAAGGTCTAACGAAGAAAGATGTCAAGCTTAGGCAAAAAGGCATTTTAATGAGCATTTAGCAATTAATCATTATTTGGTATTCATAGTTAAAGTAAAAAGAGGAAGACAGGTAGATGGACCTATGTCAGCCATGGATCCAACAGCAATTGTCACATTATTTTCCTTTCCTCTTTATGTGCCTACAAAGATTACACTAGAAAATAAAAAATTAGCAAACAGGCCATAAAATTTACACTCTTCTAATGGACAATTAAGAGCAATCACATACAAATATATTGAGGAGTAATAGAATGCTCCTAAATGTTGCATTTTAGTGTGGTAGGTCGTAACAAATGCAGCAGTGCAACAAGGATTTTTTTTTTCTAACACAACAGTACACAAGAAATTTTAAGCCTTATATCTAACAGTCCTGAGATCTGAGGAGAAACTAAACTAGACTAATCTTAATTACTATTGCTTGAATGTATCACTTTCTACTGGTTGAATTAACAAGAGTGAGTTTATCTTCTCAGCTTTGTTTCCATTTAAAGTGATAAGACCTAAGTCCACCATAGTTCTGAAAAATTTATTACCTGACAGACTCAGAGATCCAGAAAGTCTTACAGCTTACCAGAGTTCTAATGCTAAAAAACTTGAAATGCTTAATCCTTTATGAGTTAGATATTTCCAAGCAGTGTTGAGAAATGACAGATCTGGAAATCATATGTAAAAGCACAGCTGCTGGTTTGTTTGCAGACACTTCAGCTCCACCTCAGTCTATGATATCCTGGGCATTAGTTCTTCTTGTATAGCCTGCTATTATTTTTGCACCTACAAAAACCTCTTCAGAAGAACTTCATCAACAATATATATATATCTGATAAACACCTTATTATTTAGCTATGTTTAGACATGTGAAGAATAAAATTTATAGAAAAGAGTTGAAAGCAGGAGCTTGCATTCAGCTCTACTGTAATTCTTGCCTTTCCATTCTCACAGCAACCAGCAGAGCAAGGTAGAACAGGTAACTTGGAACTGTTTCTTCCACAAAACTTCCCCAATCACAAATTACTGCAGCCTCACTGATCATTTCATCTCAAAGTCTAAGGTCTGCCCTCAGAAATAAGTCTCATCCTGGATCAAAGCAGAGCTAGCAGTTCAGCCAGCTCTTTATCAATGTTGAAGAGTAGTCCAGCTTGAACAACTGTTTCCCTCAAAGCAAAACAGTTGTTCCCTCGGTCAGCATCTTTGGTAATGCCAGTGGACAGGGGCAAGGTACAGATTAAAATACCTTCCTGAGCTGTCAGCAGACAACCTGACCAGATGGAGATATGGCCATTCTGCCCTCCCTTTTGTTTTGCTCTGACTGCTAAACTTTCCTTTGGAATGAAACCAGTGTTTGTGCACAATGACTGAAACACAGAGCAGGTGCTCTGTTCAGCCTAGCAGCACTTGCAGCTAAAAGCTGGGACTGCCTTATTTCTAAGAAGCAGTTCCTTCCTTCCTCCAGCCCTCACACAACCAGGGTTTAAGTGGCTTGATCTCTAAAACATAGATCTGAAAGTCCACCTGACCATTGGCATCATTGGCACTAGCAATAGGAACAGATTTTGGTAAGAGAATTGTCCAGCTGTATATTGCAACTAAGCTCCTCTACAAATTGCAATAATGAGTCTGAGCTGTTAAATATTTCAAATATTTCAGTGCTCCTGAGGAGCCAGATGTGGTCTGCTGGCTTCAGCCGCCATTCAAACTGACAGCAAGGTGTCGTGTAACTACATGAAAGTCAGAACAAGCTCGCCAAGGTAACGCTGTAAGCGCTTCGGCTAAACATCAAAGAGACCGTCTCATATCTTAAATTAATACTCAAGTTTCACATCCATCAAATTTCACCAGGTGCTTTTTCACAACTATTTTACCTGGGGGAGGGGGAGAGGGAGGTCTACAAATTGTCAAGTCTTCTAATGGTCTATGAAGCTTAAAGCAAAAGGTGAAATGTATTAAGAAACAACAGAAATTATACACTAGTGTGCTATCAGCCCACTCTGCGTTGCTGATCCAGCTCAATGTTTGAAGCCACAGCAACGTGCTTTGCCCATTATTGAGGTCCTGGACAGGAAGACACAGTAGGGGTGGGGTTATCCCAGAATAATCACACCCTTGGGTATTGGGTATGCAACCACATCTCAAATCTTGTAACACCCCAGAGGTGTGATTATCTGCTGTCATGCTTTAATTCTTAATTAAAACAAGAGCTACAGCTCAGATAAGATCTGTGAGAGGATTATGGTCATTCTTGGTTAGACAAGGGGGAACGTGTATCTTTGGAATTAAAATTCAGGTGCTTGGGTGAACTCTGCAATGCTGAACTGTGCTTGAATCCAGCTCATCTTAGTTTTCCCTTTGATATGATTTAACCAGGAGGCAGCATGCACAAAAAGCTGCAATCCCCAGGAACAAAGCACTGAATAACCCAATAAACTGCACAGAGCTGCCACTATTTCAACACTTCTCGCACTTGAAACAAATCTCACTATTTTGACTTAAACAGAACTGTAGAATTTAGGTGGGCTTCTAATGATGCTAAAAGACCAATTCATGTTACTAAACAGCAGACATAAAATTACTGGAGGAATATCTTGATGAAGTGTGTACTAATCTTGCAAATATATAAATGGATATACAGCCTGAGAAAAAATGAACATAAAGCACTTGTGATTTTTTAAAAAAACTTAATTTTATTTTTAACAAATATTAACCCACTTGAGGCCTATTTAAAAGGTTACATTTGCATTTACAAAGAACTTTCAAGCAATTTAACTACAATGAATTTTAACAAGGTGGTTTCCTGTCCTTGTTGCTTACCTATTTTTAAATTTTATGAGACTCTTCTGGAAGAGTTTTGTAGCTGTTGAGATGAAAGCCTGGATGGATGCATACTTTAAAAGTGGAGGAGGAAGAGAAAGAAGAAAAGTACAATAATCAATTTGGTATCAAATTTATTCCAAAGCCGAAAAGTGCATTTTTTTCTGATTGTGAAAGAAGACATGCAGGGAGGTCAAAGGTCAAGCAAAGAGGAGACAGTATTGTGTAGGAACTGTCACGCATCACCACCTATTTTGACATGCACAGGGCCGTTTGTTGTCTGTCGAACATGCAAATTAAGTGCCTGCTGTCATAGCTAGCCGATATCTGAAAGTGGAAAATGAGACCACCTGTAACCAGTGAATGGAGTGATGGACAAGCATTCAGAGCTCGTCATTTCCAACGCCATTCACACCAGCTCCGAATTGCATATGACATGTAAAAATCTTTTCTTAATATTCACAACCGGGAAGTTTGGGGAATTATGGAGGCTTCAACTGCTGCATCTAATGGGTTCTCCAAGCAGACAGCTGTGACTGTGAGCTGGCTTGATAATTAGGTGTCCAGGAAGATTTTATGCTATGAATCAGTTAAAAGGGAGAAAAGAAAAAGAAAATAATGGCAAGCAAAACTCACTGGAATGGAAATCATATTAACCCTTGCGTGCCTTCCTCAGCACTTGGCTTTTACAATTCCTGTGAAGTGAGATTTGCAGAAATCAGACACGTAATAATTTGTGTTCTGCCTCTGAGCAGCACTGTCTTCCTACTCAGAAAATTGTACTCCAATACTGTTTGATGCTTTGTTTTCCTGAAGAGAACTAAGAAGCATTAAATCTAAATATGCCAATCTCTCTTCAGTTTGAAAGCATAGGCAAGGCTTTATTTGAATTCCTAGTTAATATGACGTATAGGATTTTAAGGAACAGATTCATTGTACTAAAGTCATGTTCTGTCATGTGCCTGTACATATGAAAATCAAATAGTTTAGGTAGCTCTTCTGTAATCCTTTGCATGCTGTCCCTACTTTTGTATGCATGTCTGTCTTTGTGCATTGGATGCCATAAATACTGCAGGCAGTATAAAGCCAAGAAAAAAATGTGATCTTCCTTATTTTCACTTCTGCTTGATAAGTATCAGTGCTCAAGAATAGGATAGGAGAGTTTAGGTGTGTTCAGCTGCTCATTCAGAACCTAATTAATGCCCATGCTCGTTTCCTAAATAAAAAAATAAGCTCTTCTGTTTGCAACTTCTGTGCTGTTGTCTGAAAACCATCCTAGGTTTGCTTTCAAACATAAAGAAGACACAGATTTCTACAGCAGATTGACAACAGCCAGGAAGGTTATTTAACCCACTAAGGATTAATCCAGATTCAACCATGGAATACTTCCATGTTCACCAATACTTCCAAGCATAACTAGAGTTTTGGGATCTTGTCCTACTAAGCAAAGACCACACTCCTGCTACAGACTTCAGGAGTGAAGCCAGGCTCTCAGAATCAGAAGCAGGTGAGTTTCTAGCACAATAAACAATGTTCTGTAAGTCATGTAATAGAAAAACCTGCATTTAAATTGAGTTTTACACTTTTATATTTACATTGGGCCAAACTGTTAAACAAGGCAGCTGTTGAAGCACTGCCCATAACCTACATTCATGGCTGTTCTGATTTAGATCTCCAGTGATTCTCTCTTCCCTCCTCTGGCAGGGAGAATTTAGAGAAGTTGCAATGGGATTTGCTGACCACTTTGACTGGGGCTGGGAGAGGAAATCAGCAAAATCAGAACGAACTATTGAAGAGATACCCCAGAGAAAAGAAGCTGAAGAAACATTGGAGAAATTACTACGTGCACATGTTCAAAAGTCATCCATATCCCATCCTCTACCAAATAGCACAGCTACTCTGTCTCTTCCTATGGGTTCTTTTTCTGTTTATTTTAGATCTGCAAATTCTCTTCAAAGCACTACTTCTCTGAAGATTCCATGTGCTCTATAGAGGAACAAAAGGGATAAGCATCTCAAAGATCTCTGTTTCTCAGCCACAAGCCAGCAAACTCTATTTGATGCTTTACATACCTAAGACTGCTGGAAGCTGTGAATTAGATACCACTCAGCCAGTTCACTGCTGGGCACAACCACGAAGTGTGCAAAGGCACACTTAAACACAGTCCTGAAATACTATTACTCTCTTTCCTTGTTTCTCTGAAACACATTAGCTTGCTTCTGGACAGACAGAGGTGGAAAAGGAAAAAGAAAAAAAAGACAACTTCCGTTTCATCCCTTCACACCCACTCCAGAGAATAACCTCATTTCTCTGCACCTGAAATCGAGATCCACTCAAGACTTGAAGACAGGCAGCACGTGGGTGGCATATTACTAATCATATTCTAATCTACACACAATAGAAAATCTAAACCACCAACAGTTAAAACCATCCAGTGTGAGCATTTCACAGAACAAAGTGCTTGGCAACAAAGTCAGATTAAAGATTTCTTCTTCAAAACACCTTCCAATTACTATTTATGTGCCACACACTCACATGCCACAGCAGTACCTTTTCAACTGCCAGATTGTCAGTGAGACCAGGGTTGAAAACATCCCACATCTTTGAGCATATTTAAGCCTTTTCATGCTTTTTTAACTCCCTATAAAATGGAAGAAGAAACAGCATAAGCCTCACTGACTGGCTTGTGATATGTCCCTGAGCCAGCTCACTTGCCTGCAACATGTGTGCTGGCACAAGTAGGAAGGCAGCCCAAGGCCATGCAATACCAAAAATCTGCAGATCCAAGTAGGACTTAAACTGGCATTGTTGCTGTAGGGATCTAGAATGCATCTACACAGTTCTTCTGCCTATCAGGAAGAGAAGTGTGGATCCAGGAAGCTGGGCTTCACTTCTTAAAGTGACCCTAGGCAGTCTGTTCACCTCCAGCAAGGATACTCATAGCATGACTGCTCTTAAGGGATACCAAAGGTAGTCACTAATAAAAACAATTATTTCTGAATAAATTTCACTTTGTTAGTATTACTTGAATTAAAGTAGGCTTTCTTAAGCTTTGTTTTCTGCAAATGCACTATTAAAATATGACTCTGAAACATTCAGCCTCTGGTAATGTATTTCTCAGTATGGATTGTTCCAAGTTTTAAATACATCTTCATAATTTCAGGAGTAAAAGAGGTTATCACCAGGATATCAGGTTATCACCATTACAGAAGAAGTCAGAGAGAGATCAAGGCATGTCAGAAAGTTGTCATAAGAGTTAAAGGCCATCACATGCCTTCAGTGGGATTTGCACCACACAGTTAAGCAGCATCACAGACAACCAAATCTCATGTAGGCTAGACCTATCCGCCATTCAATAAATCTCCTCAAGTTTGATTTCACTGGAAATGTTTCAAACAGGTCACGCACAAGTAGATACTTAATGCTTTCCCAGCACAGGTCTGAATAGCACAGAGAGGGGAGATTTTTTTCTTTTTTTAAAGAGAATTCTATTTTCTATCATATTAAGATATAAGCAACCCAAAACAATCACATTTGCTTGCATTGCTTGCAGAACTTTAGGCCACACATTGCCCCTCTTTCCTTGCAGTAAGCAAAATGCCAAGCAGAACATCTGATTTGGTTGCCAACACAAGTAACAGTGGCAGAGTAATTGCA
Organism: Turnix velox; assembly: GCA_013400935.1. NCBI lineage: Eukaryota > Metazoa > Chordata > Aves > Charadriiformes > Turnicidae > Turnix > Turnix velox. Next base: position 42,088 of record VZTY01012571.1, on the reverse strand, counting down.
GAAGAAAAATCCTACAAACACAATGGTATAAGTCCTACTGACTACATAGACACAATCAGAGCATATCCAGAAGAATAGTTCATGGGGCAAAATGTTACACTGACAGTGTCTGACTTTGACATGCCTAGATCAATATAAGAGATCAAATATCCACCACTTCTGAAAAATCATCTACTGCTTGCATTCCTGCAGTAAGTATTTTGCCATCTACTCTGACACTTCTGTTTCTTCAGACACTTCTTGTGGAGGTTTTATATGTTTTTCTTAACTTATTTCATATGCCGAGCTTGAATCCTCATACTGTTATTAGGGCACAAAAGTTCCCTTTATTCTGGACAGACCTACAGTAGTTTCAGCTGAGAAATACAGCCTTCTGTAGGATATTTTTGTAGAAATATTTTTAAAATAGATTAAAAACTGAACTTCTTTGAAGTAGGTTCAAACTTAAATGAAGTAAGCCAGTGGATCTTTCTATCTGAATGGAGTTTACCTAAAACTTGAGTTTATCATTCAAACTCAAGTCCATGTAACTAACACTAAAAACTGAGTGAGACTTAAAAGTGGCATAGGCACAGTGAATTATCCCTCTTCACAGAATAGATTTTATTCCTAAGAAATAAATAATAAAATAATAAAAATTCCAAAAGATTCCTAGTAAAAATTCCAGGTCACACTACCTATATCTTGTATTATCATTAATATATATTTAATAACTATCTGTATGAGGAAAAATTACTTGCACAAGAAAAATACTCCGCTTGCTTTGGTATACACAATGATTAAAATACTCAGCCTCAATATTTATAAGCTGCACAAGAAAATTTTATCCCTGTATTCATATGCACATGGTACTACTTTTTCTGATTATATTCTTCAGTTTCCAAGTTAATATGCAGAAGCTTTCCACCAAAAGAATTTCCGAGAATAGATTGTGCCAGTAATAAGGAAAAAGAAAAGTACAAACATGCTTTTCCACTCACTTTCTAGATAAGCTTAATTTCTCCTATCATTCTTTAATTGACGGGTTTAGAAGTATTTTTCAATGTGACTTTATCTGGCTATTTTAGAAATACTGACTTTACACTCTACAGATTTCTGAAACACACACAAAAGCGAGTGGAAAAGAAACAGAGTGACCATAAAATGTGCCTTTGGAGGAAGTAGACAGCAAGGCAGCAAACAGCACACAACAAAACAAGTGAGCACCAAGCATTGTGATGAAGTCTTCAAACTGGAGTTTTATGATGGCAGCTTAAAGTTTCTTACATGCCCTTGTGCTGCAGCACTGAATGAGCCAGGGACAGCTGCACCAATTCTCCACAATTAGTCAAGGTCAGACGGTGGAAAGGGAGGACACTCACTATTTGTCAAGAGAACAATGGCAGGAGGCTAAGCCTTTCTCCACCAGGAATGACTGCTCGCTACACGCATTTAATTAGTGGTGAAATTATGCCTGGCCCCTTTTTTGTCGAGTAAAGAGGGGCAACCTTTCCAGACAATCGAAGTGTAAGAACTAACAAGGCAGAGCAATAGCACAAAACCAAGCTTGTTTTAAGTACTGAAAGCATATGTTCTTGACACAAATTAATGTTTTGACACTCGCAGAGGCAAAGGTAATAATTTCTACAAGCTTCCAAGTGAAAACTTTAAACACACTTAAAGCTGTCACCATTGCTGATTATTGAGGTTTTTTTAAAAAATATTTTAAAATACCCTGACAAGTTACAGGCAATTATTTTGCTTACTTCTAGGGATTTTGGTCCTCTGTGAGTTTTTTGAATTAAAAACCACGCATTTTCATAAACCTAGAATCCTATTCTGAAAGAGAAGAGTTAAAATTTTAGGCAAAGGCATTTCTTTCAATATAGAGAGGAAAATAAGTGATGGAAAATGAGAAAAAAAATTCAAAGCATCTGTTACTAGCAGGAGTGGGAAAAGAAGAACTGAACCCTTTTTAGCAGTGAGATTTTATTTCAGTGTTCAGTTATGTGCAATTGGAGCTGTATTTCAAGTTTCCTTATGACACAGCATAAATATAGAAAAGGGAGAAAAGTAGTTATAAATAATGGATATGAAGTAGTAGTTTTGATAGAGAATTCTTACGGTGCTGCACTTGAATAAATGTGTTAAATTGTGTAAATTCTCCCACTTTCATGAGGGCACGTGGGGATGCAGAATGCGCTTACACTATTACATGGAGATCATACTGAGACCATCTTTTCCAAAATCACACTATAAATTTAGATATACTAAAATGATTCACAATCACTGCAAACAGCATTTGAGCAACTTTATGGCAACTGCCATAAATGGTAACACACTTTAAAGTATTTTATCATATTTGCATTCATCAAAGGCAAACAATTTTTAGATACTTAAGACAGGAATTCTTACAATTAAGGAGTTTGAAAGCATTACTCAAAGTACATGTAATTACAAACTTCAAGGGACAAATATTCTAGACATCACCTGAAAACTAGATCGCATTAGCTTTGCAAGAAAGGAATTTCTCCTTCAGGTAGTTTTTACAGCTACTAAGGCTGCAGAAGCCACATCTGTAGTTGCACACTGCCATAAAAGAGGGAAGAAATCCATGACCATTGTACCAACTCCTTCCCCAAAAGAGAAGTAAAGCCAGTCCCAACCATACCTGTGTCTTTCTCTGTTACTGTCCTGAAGACACATCAGGACAGTCTGAAAACCTTTATTTTTTTTAAACGCTCAGCATCTATTTGGTGTTTATTTTCTCCAAATAGTCTTTCTCTCTGTGATCTGAATCTGCATCAGCCCTGCAGTTAAGAAGTCATGCCCCAGCAGAGGAATTGATTTTGGAAACACTGAATAAGGGGAGGGAGGAAATGGGAGCAATTTAACCTTAATGTAACTTCACAATCAAAATAGGCCACATTCATGATAAATCTCAAATGAACTATATATCTGATAAACAGGTTTTTAATATTTTAACTTGAGAATATCCATTTTCATCTGGAGCAATTTAAAGAAATCCTTTAAACTAGCACAATTGCTCTTCTTCATCTATCTAATACAGGTTGAGATTTGACCATCTAAACTGTGCTTGTTAATTGAGATGAGGAACTGGTGCACTACCTTCTAATTCTAAATTCTTAATGGCACTTTGTTATTGTTTTGTTTACAAGGCAAGGCATCCTTGACTGGTTTCTTTATCATATTTCCAATGTCGACTGAATAAATTAGAACAGTTAAACGTCAGAGTACAATGTACCTTTTCAAGCCATTTGGCTTAGTGAAGCAGGATAGATTCAGGCAAAATTACCTCTTTTCCAGTCTGTTGACTTTGCAGGAAGTTAGTGCCTTTCTCTTCATGTTTAGCAGTCCCTTCCCGTTCTCTCTTTAGAAAAAAGCCCCTTGAGGCAAAAGAAATTTTCAAATGGATGTAACCATGGAGGTATTTTTCAAGCTGTTTGCCATACACCTTCTACAGGGATAGGTACAGCTACCACTTCCTGTGATGACAATTTGGACTTCAATTTTGTGCACTCTTATCCTCATTCCTCAACCCAAAGCAGAAGCTTGGTACCATCCACACTGGCTCTTAGCTATTTCCTAGAGGGTGAAGACAGGCCCCATTTGTGGCTCAGTCAGGAGAGCATCAGACTCCTAATCTGAGGCTCAAGGGTTCAAAAGGTTCAGTCCCAGTCCAGGTAGGAGGCTTATCAGAGTTGGGCTGATGGTTGGACTTGATAATCTGAAAGGTCCCTTCCAACAGATTATTATGATCTACTGTTTGGAAACAGAGCAATCAACAGAAAACAGTCTATCTCACCTAACACTGAACAAGGAAATTTATTAGAATGTGGAAGACAGAATTTCTTAAGCTATTCCAGTCTTTTCACTAAATCTATCATAAATCAAACAGACCAAAAACTCTGCCTGAGAGTTACTGGATCTGAGAAAGAACTTATTCAAATTAATTCATCTAGCTGAAGGCAACTGTTATTTAACTGCGTATTTTGAATTTTTCAGTATTAAAAACTGGATATTTCTATTCCTTACTGACTTTTCACACATTTGGAAGGCTGAATTTTGAAGCCTCAGAGCACGTTAGGAAATAATATTTTGTGGCATTATTGAGAGGGTTTTTTCTCAAATGTGTCTACTGCCATATCTGGTATAGTACCTGACTGGTTTGCAAATTTTTGCAGTCTAAAAGTGGAGAAGCATTGCTTCAAACTTGATCATCAAGTATATACTATGCAAGTGATAGCTTTTTACATAAAAGTTTTACCCACAGGGAAAAAAAAATAATGGAGCTTGTATTAATGTTGAATATCTAGTAACTTACAAGCTGTTGCTACAACATTCATTTAAAGTCACTATGTCACCTTATCTCCAACACCATTAAAATCCAACTAGAAATGTTTCAAATTGGAGCAAAATCTTCTAATATTATTCTTCCTTATTATTGTGCTTCCATGGGCTGCATGCAGAATGTTCCAAATGTATCTATTTGTATATACATTTGTTATAAATGTTGGTAGATGATTGCAGAACATGTCTAAAATGCTTGAATTCATTAGCATAGCTTTATGATAAACTCATTCTGCTTACAACTAGATCTAAGTCCGATGTGTGCGCAGTTTACTCATATAGTAAATAAATTTACAGCAGCTTCCAGGTTTAGAAGTCACTGATGGTGAATAAAATGCTAAAAAAAACATTCAGAACAGTATCCAACCTGTCATTTTGATGGTATATTGCTTCATTTGACAGGGAGCGTCTCCTTCAAAAGAGATTAATAGAGTCACAACTTAATGGATCGCCAAAGTTGAACTGGTCTACACAGACTGTCAAGGGCAGATGGGTATATAAATTAGAAAATACTAAAATAACTTTCTCACTGCTGTAATCAGGAAGAAAAAGGAAGAGCTAGAACTATGAGAATACCTACCCCCTTCTGATATCACTTGTTGTGTATTAATTTAGGGCCCTATCAAACCTGAGATCCTGAAACAGGAAGAAGTCAACTCCAAAGACATGGATAGAAAGCAGATTATAAAATTATGTGTATTTACATTCCACAGAAAATTATAAACTCGTGTATGATGTATTCCAAATACATTGTTAACACTTAATGCACATTTCTATGAAATGAAAGAGGGCAAATTGATTCAATAGCAAGGTATGACAGACACATCAAATAATCCACCTTAATTTAAATCTAATGGAACTACTTCTAGTTTAACAAAAGCCATTACTAAGAGAAAGCACTTGTGCAGGCAAAATATAGTTCATGCAAAATTTACATTGTAAACCAAATTATCACTGAAAGAATTAAGGTCTTTAAAGAGGAAAATCTCAGCTGCACTAAAATTTAAATTAAATTTTTTTTTTTGCCTTTTTAAAATTAAGGGAATGCTGATGAAAAATGTGTGCCAGTAGAATGGAGAAATTAAAATCTAAATATTCCATTAAATTAGAAATCAACCAGGATCAGAAATTCTACTGTGAACCATCTCAAATAAAGATAAACTGTAAAGCTGAAACCAAATTCTTCCTTTCATAATACAATTCATGAGCATGTATTACTGGACATCGTCAGGAATTTCTGCTGCTATAAATCCTATATTTTTCAGAAACACACCGAATAATTTCACACTTATCTGTTAGTTGCCTGGAATAGTTGCAGGAAAAGCAGACCATAAATGTAGGAGTAGTCATCAGAGCATGTAATTTAAAATTCAGTAGTTTAAAAATAATAATTTCCAATCTGCATTTGCTGGTTATTACCTCCTACTTCTAAAACCAATGACTAAGATAAGACCTCAAGTTCTTGGTATTTGATAAAGGATCTTGACTTTCAGAGGACAAGTGCTCACCACTTTCTGAGTCATTAAGTAGGAAATTAAGGGCTGTGTTCCTCCATCCTGGCAGAAGCATACCATATGATTTAGGTGATGAGTCACTGAGCTGGAATTTCAATGATCAAATATTCACAATGAGATCCTTGAGAATGAGCTACAGACCAAGACCAAGAATTATTCACAGAAGTTATCGGGTGAATAGCTTTGAATAATGAGCTCATATAAGAGTCTTTGCTTACACAATCTCTGAAGAAAAGAAATATAGACTGTGGAATAAATTATTAATTTTAGATTATGTATCTGGCTTCAAAGCATGTTTACTACGTTATAGTGAACTGTAAAGCTGACTGCAAACTGACTGCCCTTTATATTTTCCATGTGCAAAGTTTTCACAATAGATATGCACTTTAAGAATAAATATCTGAAGTGATGGTACAAATTCATTGTGAAACACCAAATACATTGCTTCCTTGATCAAAGATCATTAGTAGAATAGTAATGCAAACAACACATAGGTTGGGCATCAGAAAGAAGTCTTTCATAAATCCAGCAGAAATGAAAGCTGTCACTAGTTTCTTTTTATGAACTTGTTTGATGACAGTGGCCTGAGGTACCTATTAAAGGGAGTTACTTTATGGCGTTATTAGTGCAAAGTGTGTTCAAAGGTGAGCCTATTTGTCATGCCTGATTAGCACCAAGTATGGGAAAAAATTAGAATGGTAACAAACCAAGGAAAATCTGTTTTTAAAAAGATCAGGTCAAATTGATTTGACTTTCACTTGCTCAGCTACAAATTCCATCTGGTTTGGGTTTTGTTCTTAATTAATGATTTAGAATAAAATTTGCCATCCCACTGGTACATGACAGCTATTAATACCACAGTGTAGATTATTTTACGGAGTATTTGGGTGGGAGGTTTTGATTTACTGGACTCTCTAATCATGCTGTTATTTTACCCTTTACTTTTCTCATTCTAAGCCACGATTCTCCTACCAGTTCATGGCTGGAAAAAAGAGCACAAGCCATTATAGCAGGTGACAACTTGGCTCAAAATTCATTAGAAAAGTCTCTTGTGAACTCTCCTGGAGATAAAGTCTAGAACAACATTTTCATCACAAAGTCAGGAAAACAGATGAAACTTTGACTAGCTGTCTTGTAAGGGTAACCTTTTCCTAGAGTGCAGTGGTGGAACTTTCCCATTTTCCCACTTCCTTGCATGAATAGAAGAGGTCTTGTTGGCTGCTCCCCAAAATTCCTGATTTCAAAATCTGAGATTGATCAAAAATTCAAGTCTTTCATTCTATTAACAATTAGCAATATTTCTTCTCATGTAAGTGTGAAATCATGGGAAAAAGTTATAAAACAAAAGCAAAACAGTTACAACCAAATTAGATAAAATTAGGGAAGTCCCAAGGGGACAGGATGCATCAGTTGATTTGAATACTAGCCCTCAATTTTTTTATTTTTAAGTACAACATAAGAAAAGTATTTTTCAAATATTACCATTTCCCCTAAGAGATCTCTTACAAAGTTATAGAATCGTAACATCATTTGGTTATCATTGTCTAGAACTTAAAACTATGAAGCTAAGTCCTGTTGCTCTCTTTCCTAAACAGGAATCAACAGAAGCCCAAAACACAGCATCTAATCTTCATGACTACCTCCCCCTCTCCACAATATTAAAAACCAACTTTTCATTTCATTACAAATCCTAAATAAGAAAAGTCATAAATATTACAGAATTCTGTAAGGCAAATAGCGTTTCTAAGACCTCAGAAAGTGTACATGGACCCAGTCCAACATTAAAGCACTGGTAATATCTAGTTTGTCCTAAGTGATCAGAAGAAAGTAGACACAGTATATGCATGTCATATATTAGGAATTTAGTCTCCATAGGTATGCAATGTATAGTGCCCCATATTCCTCCCAGCACACACAATACAGTCCTCAGTTCATTGGCTGAAACCTCTCCTTAACAGAGGGAACCCAACAGACTGAGATATGCATCATAATACTATGCAACTGCCCCCTCCATAGCCCTAAAAAGTTTGTTTACAATTTTTACACCATTCTAAAATGCACAAGATGCTACTGCTTTCATTAAAACTACTACAAAAACAGACTTCTGCAACTGAACAGCTTATGTAGCTCATGTCTTCACAGATTCTATGGGAAGAAATTATGACATGATTCAAATCAGATTCCCAGACTATTTCTTCTCTTTAAAGTCTTCAGGAAGTTAAATGTTCCTCTCACTATGTATTCAGCCTGGCTGCCCAAAACTCAGACTGTTTTAATAAGGTGAGATTGCAGTGTAAGACAAGAGAATCTGATTCAAATCCATTTTAAAAAATAAAATTGGAGGCTAAACAAAAGCCTATTCATCAAAAATAAATGCTTTTCCTTTGACAGATGAGAAATTGACTAGTTTTAATTTAGATTTATCAAGTTTGAGCACATTTCTTAACTATTTACCTACACATCTTCACAGGATCTTTCCTTAGGTTTCTAAAGGTGATTAGATGAGTAAACCTGCAACCTACTTATTTCTTTCTTCACACTCTCCTAGTCAAGAACAAGCTGACCTGACATTTCACAAAGTATCTTCACTTGCCCTCAGTCCCACAATCTGATCTTTGCTCCTTTTTAATGTCTTTTCTTTGCCTTATTTATAATTTACCAAATTCTATGCATCTGTTTTCAAAATTTCCAACATAGAAGTTAGCAACTATTTCTCTTTATATTAAAAATATGAAATTCAAAAGAAGACATGAGGAAAAAAATAGTTTTTAGCTTCACTATGTTCATTATGAATTACTTATGGCTCCAATGTGGGTGTGTCTTGGAGCCCTTAATTGAATGGGAAAATAAAAAACTCAGGAAAACTTGAGGGCCAAGCAGAGACAAAGTACAGACAAGAAAAAATTAGTAAGGAATTGTGGGAAGCTTAGGAAATACCACGCAGCTGTTGTGGGACTTCACCATTTAATTAGGTCAGGGCATGAATGCAAGATTATGAAAAGCAGGTAATTAAATCATCTTGTAGTATTCTATCCCTTCTAATAGAAAGGCCAGCCAAGAGGGCTATAAAGTAGTGAGAGGGAATAGCACCTAAGCAGTCTTACTATTATTAACACAAAATATTACAAAAAAAAAAAATTTCATTCCTATAAATGAACACATCTTTCCTTAAAAGATTGAGACAAATTACGTCAAACTAGGCAAGGGGTTTACAGACTCAGAGGAGAATCACTGATTCCAGGAGCAGCAGAGTAATTTCTCATTTTCCCTTGAAGTTTCCCTCTTCTTATTTATGGAAGACTGACCAATGACCAGCTACCTGAGAAAATGAATTCTGCATTCCAGTATTCTGAAACTGCTAACATCTGTCTCAGACTGTCATAGTTCTGCCCTTAATGCTTGACACTTCTGCTATCCCATTACAGTGTTAGCCCATCACCAAATCACCACTGCTCTGATATCAGCATCTTTTAACATTGACTCAAAAATAGTAGTTTTGGTAAAATATCTGAATGCGTAACATTGGCTCTAGAGTATCATTATTCTAAAATCTTCTATTTGTATGATAAAAATATTTAAGAGATATAAAATAAGATCCAAAGACTGAAAAGCAGACTAAGATTGTACATCTTTTCATAGAAATCCTGGACTCACTCTTTCAAAAAAAAAAATCTTCTGAGTTTCAAGGGGATCAAGGACATCCAAAGGAATTGAGACAAAGAGGTGAGAGAGTTGAGACTGTTAGGGACTGAGCAACAGCTGGGCCTTTCTGCATAACCTAGACATATGCTCTTCTCTGTCCAAAAGATGTTCTGAACATTTCCTGTTCTATTCTACATTAAAGCATGAAAACAAACAGGGCCAACTGCTTGTAGAGCAGTAAAGGATGGTTTGCTGAAGCGTTATGTACAAGACATTCTGAAGCTATAAGAATCATTATTCCCCTTCATACATATTCTGTTTAAACAAGAAGGGGCAATCAAACATTCCGGTGTTACTTAACTGTATAGTATTTTACTGATTTAGGAAGTCCATCTACTCAAAATTAATTCCCAGATAGCTAGTTCTCCATCCATGATCCCTCCATGAGCACTGGATGTATGTAAATAAAAACAGTAGTGAGTGCAGCACAGTGGCAGAGCCATTTAACCTGTGAATTGCAAGGTTATTTTTGTAGCTGTGTCCTGTCTAATCCATGTAGCAGATGATTTATGGTCTCCAGCAGAGCTTCATCATCATTGTTCTCACCTTTATTTCCATCATAGTTAATTAAAGGGAAGGTCATTGTCACCTTATGTTTTAAACCTTCTTAACATAATATATCACCCTGGATATGCTTTAATAAGGGGACCTGTGAAGGAATGCTGTTATAGGAAAAAAAAACTTTACAGCATAATCCATCCTGTTAACAATTACACCTTAGATTTACACATAATGAAAGTTAATATGCAGACAGAATGAAGGCTACATCTTGATACTCATTCAAATCTTGATTAATTGGCTGTGTGATCTAATGGAATAAACAGCATTATGTATATTCAGGCATATGCATTCAGTTTCTAAAGAAAAGATCTTCCCTTGAAATAATTTTAGCAAACAAAACATTGTGTCAATGGGGAAGAAAAATATAGCAAAGCACATACTTAAAATCTTACCAAAGAAACCCCTTTTGATGTACCAAATAAACCACCTTTAAGTTGAACACTGGCACAGACAGATTAAAAACTATTCAGAGAATGAAGACAATAGCTCTTAATACAGTTTCAGTAGGTGATAGCCCTTCTAAATCCCCTGAGGGCAGAAGTCAAACTGACTTATAATTATCTACTAAAGAGAGCCAACTCACTAAACATACACAGATCTAGGGAGAAATAAAAATGAATTTAAATGTTTGTTCCAGAAGATCTNATTCTTAAATTATTTTTAAATTAAAAAAAAATTAAATTATTTTGCTTTATTTTTACACAAAACCTGGGCTAAACATACATGGCAAATGGATTTCCTTGTCAGCCACACATTTACAAAAAGCCTGAATGTTGAACATGTTATGGCTTTCTAAGCTTGTCTCCAGGCTAGAATGCAAAGGTGATTTTTATTACATTATAGCGAAGTATATTATAAGACATAGAAGAAACAATGTACAAAAGTATGGTTCTTGTCATCTGCATGTACAGTGCCTCCTTTCCTCACATGGCAAACACAGCAGCCTTCAGCTAAACATATCATCTACATAAAGACAACTTGCCTAGCTGGAGGTATGTTTTTACCTCAGCCAGCTGCCTGCCCTGTGCAGGGAAGCAATGGACCACACAATTAGTCTGTCTAATGATCACTACAAATATGATCTGGAGATGAAAGTCCTACCCACCAGTTCAGCTGGAATCACTAATTTTGGCTTCCTTGCTATACACACCCAAACTTCTTCATCAGTGGAGAAAACAACTGGTCCATATGGTACCAAAAATACATTGAACCAGGACTACCTCATCCTGGCTGCAGTGCTTCCCAGGCCGCTTCCAGAGATGGTGTATGCCCCTCTGATACATTAGTACTTTCAGATGGTGGCTCTAGGATTTGTCTTGGGTCTCAGTGGTTTGAGGAGTCAGAAAGGAGTTTCAGGCTTGACATGAATGATAAATTTTTATCAGCCCCTTGCCATGGCTTAGCTGGAGACATGAAAAATGTTTAACAAACTGCCATTTGGAAAACTTCTTCCTGACACTAGTAATGCCTCTGAAATTATACCTTTCCAGACCACAGAAACATGATACTTATACTCTTTGTAGGAAATATAAGAGCATTATCTCCTTATTTGTCTCATCTTGTCTTCTGGCAGCACTAATGAAAGCCCCAGAGGCCTGAGATCCAGACCTGTGAGAACTTCCATGGAAATGTCACAGATCTGGTAAAGGAAGCATGAAAACAGGTTGCCGTGCATGTAGCATTGTGCTGGAAAATTGTGACACCTCAAGCCAAACTTATTAGCATGCAACAACAAAATTCATCCTGGCATGTGCAGTGTGTTGCTGTGTAATTGAGTGGAATAGTATATTGAGCAACTTTACATAATATATCCAATCACTACAGAAGTAGTCTTCATTCTTAATATACTGATGTGGAACTTTCCTTAATCATCAAGAAATAATATTAGCTAATTGCATAAATAATAGACTGCAACAATGTTGATCTTTTCAAAATATTCTGTGCTTATATCTATCCAGCATTTCAGGAAATCCAGTATTCTGTTACAGAGCAGTTAAAAATTAAAGCAGGGAAGTGGCAAAGATGAATCCTGGTCTTAGGCTTCTTAATAATCAATCTGTTTGGATTATTCTGCTGTGAAGATCTCATATTAATTAAAGCAGTACATTCTGCTACAGGACAGATGTATTGCACAGAGAAAAGCCTAAACCAAATATTATTACTTTAAATATTCAACTACAGAAATAAAGCAAAGACTCTCTTCGTGCACATTCATAAAAGGAAAAAAGATTGCCACAAAGTATAATCTACACAAGTTCGAACAGCTGGAAATCTTCTAATTTTATTCAGTTCTCCTGTGTTTTTACAAAACTAGATGTTTAGCTAAAGAACATCCTTTGCATAATCAGTGTATTGCTTTAGCTCTTCCTGAGATATGAGAAGGCCTCTTAGATTTTGAGGCCTTAACATTTCTCACTTAAAGCTACTATTACCAGTCTCAAACATTCGGATATCATGAGTCAAACCAAAGAAAAAATCATGACCTCAGTGCCAAAATTCAATTGAAAAACCATGTGTTTCTATTACGTATTTGGCGAGTCTTCTGACCTCCCATAAAGGAAGGCATGTGGGAGTTAGTGTGCCAGCTCTACATGACATACAAACATAAACCTGCTGGTCAACAGATAGAACTCACAACTACTTATCAAATCTCAGCTACTAAGTTACTTATTACTAAATGCATGAAGTTTCTGTGCTTTTTATATGCTTATCAAAGATAATTAAAACGTTCACAGTTCCTACATGGCTTTATAACCCTTCTTTAAAGCAATGTATTTGCTCCTCCTGAGCTTTCAGGGATTCTCCATTAACCTCTTCTCCTCTGCAGGCTTGGCTTGACAGAAATGGGAAAGAGAGAAAGGACCCCTAAATATGCTTTTTACAACTACCTGTCCCCTCCATGAAAATTGGGGAAATAGAGATGTAAGGCAATTAGATTAAGGATTTTTATAGGCGTGGAGGTAGGCACTCGTTTAATGTAGCAAAGGTCATAATCAAAGTTATGCAACATTTAAGCTCTGACAAACTTCCTGTGAGATAAGAAAAATGTTAGCAAGCACAGAGAGTCAGCCTCAGGAGGATGCATAGTTCTCTGCAGCCATGTAAATCTTTGTTTTCAGATCATCTGAATTTCACAGAGACAGATTTGTTCTGATGTCATAGAAAAATGTCTTCTAAACAAGCAGCTTTGAATAAGGTTCACAAGGTTTACTGTCTACACACTTGACAAAATTTTAGTAGCTCCTCTTATGTGCAATAACAGATTGACCTTGACACTGATTCTCCAGTACCCACTGCACCCTGTCTTCACAATGATTCTTGCATGGTTTCTCAATATGAAATTATGAAAATGAGAGAGATGTCTGAAAAGAGAGACCTTGGGATGCCTCTTAAACAGCAAATGTCATCTACTCAGGTGAGCAATCTCCTGATTCACATCAGCTTTCTCTTGGCACCTGGTAATAATCCCATCTGCATTAGAAGTCTCTCCTCAGAAAGGAATAAATCATCCAGTGTAGCAAAACAGTGTCCTGAGCCTTTGGAACAGCTGCAGGACAGAAAGCAGCAGGTTTTCTCAAGCCCTCTTTCAAATACCAGGGTGCCATCCAAGGCTCCACAAATTGGAAAATGACTAAATCATTTTGAATAACTAAATATTACCTTAAAAAATAACTTCTGTTCAAGTGGTCATCATCAGCAAGAGTAGGATAAGAAGACAAACTGTAAGAGAAGATAAGTCTTAATGTGCCCTAATTTATAGTGGAGGAAAGCATGAGTTTTTTGGCCTGAGGGACTAGGAGTCTTTACTTGACACTGGTAATTAAAGTGACAGATGATTACCCACAGATGGAAATAATGTGACATTAAAATATTCCCCAAGACATGCAGCATTTGATACCATAGCTCAAGAAGCATGTTCCAAAATAATAAAACTTTTTATTATTATTAATAATTGCTATTATTAATTATTATTAATTATTATTAATTATAATTGCTATTGTTAATAATAATAACAATGCAGACTGGCTTGGGAGGCAGCAGAAGCAGCCTGGTTAAAGAGTGGTTGAGAAAAAACGTGGGGACAAAACTAGTGAAATTACATTATTTCTATGTTTAGGATGAAGATACGCTCATAATGCTTAACAAAGAAATACAAAAGTTGATTAGAAATCAGTAATGGGACTCACATGGAAACCTTAGTGAATTAAATTAATTTACTGTCATGCATAGCTCTCCCTGGTATGAAAGATCTCATAATCAATACCATATCAGCAGCTACATATCAGAGACACAATGTTCTATGTAAGAATATATTCTCAATCACTATCCAAAAAAGTATCCTCATGACTCACCCATAACATTCATAGATTCTAAACAAAGTTTTGTACCCCTAAAAGTTACAGTTTTCTTCCCCTGCTCACTACTCCCCACAACACACCATTTTCTATTTCTTCCCAAGACTTAGGAACTGAAAGCACAGCCAGAAATGTCTTCAACACAGACAAAATATCACCTGTCAAAAAGCCCCTACATTTTGCAGATTTTTATGATTTAGAATATGACAACAATGCCACCGACTAATAGTGTGAGGCTGTATTTACATGACTTTTTAAATTTCCAGGATTGTTAGGTTCAGAAACCCTGCTGGTCTCACAGTTGCCTGCCACTTCAGTATGTCCCTCTCCAATGTGAATGATTTCTTAGAGACAAAAAGTTAAATAACTGTGAAACAAGTTCAGTTTTCAGCATTGCACCACAGGGTTAGAGAATAGCTAGCAATAAGAAATATATATATTTCAGGCACTGTTTACTATTTATATCTTTATAAATCATGTATAGTATCCTGCTGTATTCATATTTTTACAGCATAAATTACGTAGGTGACAAGTTGTGACAGTCACACAAAATCTGATTTTGTGACATTTTTCCACTTGCTGCCTTTGGTATTAAAAAAATCAGGTTAACGTCATTCTGCTTCATATTTATAGTTCCTATAGAATGACATGGGAAAATTTCAGAGTGGGTTAGTCACATTGATATGCATTTGTTTTCCTATGTAAGTGAGACTCCTTATACATAAAATCAGTAAATTCACTGTAATCCACATCTCAGCAAGGCAGCACCATTTAGACTAATTTGTATAAAAATCCCGTACACTAAGAAATGGTTATAGATATTCCCTGTCATTTCTAAATGCACCGACCTTTTTCAAAACTATTCCCTTTTCTCTAGTAACTTTGAAAAGAAAACACATCAAATATGTAGTGGTCTGTTTCTACTCCAAGGTGATTAGCATTGTGACTAACTTTAGTGAGAGTAGGACTAGATAAAACCTTTCTAATGAAACATAATTTCCAGATCAGGTGGATTAAGACTGATCAGTTAATACTTTCCTCTGACTTCCCCTACAAAATAATAAAAAAGATAAAATACCTCAATAACAGAACTCTAAACCAAGTCAGATTTTCATTTTTCTTAAATCAGGGAAATACAATTAGTTGCCTCATATACTAAAAATCACAATATTGGTTATGCTGCCAGTATATCTTATAAAACATGAAATGGCAAATACATACACAGACCAAAGCAACCACTGTTTTTTATTACTTATATTACAGCAAGCAACACACTCTATAGACTACTTCAACTTGTCAGAAAGTTGTAGAGAAAGTGACCTAACTGGCAAATCAGAAAAACTTTCTTATTCTTATCACAAAACTGGAAAGAAAACTATTACAGTGCGTCTGAGAGTTAGCAAAACAAAATCAGTACTCAAAAGTAACCAAACCATCAGATCTGGGTTTTGCCCTACACCTGTTTAGCACCAAAGTTTCAGTTATGACACTACTTTTCTGGACGTCCTGAAAAGGAAATATGCCAAGCCCTTTTTGTTGTAATGTTTTTTGTTGTAATGTTTTTCGTCTTTTTTTTGTTTATTTGTTTTCTTATTTGGCTGAATTGAGATGGGGTTTTTTTTCTGTTTTCATTTTAGGAGGATTTAAGGATTTCCATTTTTTAGTACTAGCCTTCATAATGCACATTACTCTGCATAATGCATGATACTCCCTGTCTGGAATCCAACTGCTGTTCCTTGTGCCCTGTGAGAAGAAATAAGGGTTCAGGATTCTGAGCTAATAAGTTTTAGGACGGATTGTACAAAACAGGAATCCAGGGTACACACCTGCAAAAGACAATCAGAAAATCCTCACTCTAGTAAGAGATTATGAGACCATTTGCTCCATTTAAGTTGAATGAACATTTCAGATTTAAAATATTGATTACATTTCATGTTAAGAACAAATGTTTGAATAGCTCTCCCACTAAAAATAGAATACCTATTCAAGTATATTTTTGAGGCTCTTGGATAACTTTTTTTAAAGCTTTAGTAATTCCTTCAAGATAGCTGAGTATTTTGATACACCACAATTACTGACAAGCACTGCAGTGGCATTTTTACCTTTAAGGCAACACATTGCTTAAACTCATTTACATGCATCTCTTCCATTTCTAGATTGTCATAAACCCATCAGGATGGTTTTCTAGGCCAATGCAATATTTCTTAAACAGATGCATGAAGAATAAGAATTTACTATGAAACGAGCTATACTTAAGCTTGCTGATATTCAAATTATGAGTAATCTGCCCTGTGCAAGTTTGATTAATTGCAAAATGTTGTCCTAGACTACAAAAGGAAAAACTCATTGCTTAACAAACAATACCAAATTCACCTCACAAAGTATTTATTGTAATTTTTTTTTCACATTTCTCATTTTTTTCTGCTAAAGACCACTCCTGTACACCAAGGGAGCTTGCAAAGACACAGGCAAGCATACAAAATCTACTCCAGTGAGGATAAGAGCTCGTATATATCCCAGTATTCTGCCTTCTGATAGGTTTTTCAATATGCCTTCACAAATTTGCATATAATTACAAGTTTGAAGCAAAAAGCTCTTACAGACTTTTTAATTTTTCAACAGGTTATTTTTTCATTTTCATAAAGGGCAACATTATCTATTTCAGTTCTCCCAGCACGTTTTCCAGAGAATATGCTGGAACATATCTTCCATCACACATCACTTGTTCACACTGTTTATAAGAAAATCCCTATTGAGAAAGTACCTTGGAAGAAATGCATTAAGTAAATGCAAACGAAACTAGTAATGACTATGAAACATGTTAATCTGAAAGAACTACTATCAATATCTCATGTTAATTCTGTCTCGAAGGAGCACCTTATTGTATGACTACCATATGCTTTTATCCTTTAAAAAAGTCGACCCTCTCTAGTGCCTATTAGAGGGATTTCTCCCAGGCATTGTGATCATGTTTCAAACCACTCATATTCTTGGACAGCCAAGGGACGGCATTTGCTCTGTCAGAAACCTAATGCTGAATCCTCAGTACTTCAATGTGTCAAATTTTTGTACCAGCATTGATTAAAATGCACCAGGCAGTGAACTAGCAAAACTTCAAGAAAAACCCATAGTACTGTTCTGTTCTACTTTATCTCTGTCAATTGCCATCTTTTACCAGTTCAATGGAACATCATGTGTCACAAAATCCAAAACATATCACATTGGCTTGACAAATATTTTGACTTCATGACGTTGAAATTAAGACTGAGGTATAAATTAGAAACTTGTACTTTAATTATGTCAGCTTAGAAAATAGCATTATAAATATCTGGGTTTTTTCTATTTGAAATCTGTTAGGAATTTATTTCCTGAATTCAAAGAAGATAAACCAAAAAAAAAAAGGCAATAAACCCTCCCAAATTATAACTGTCAAAGACACAAAATCTATCCTAAGCAGTCTCTATGCATATAGACACCAATTACTCCTCCATAAATTCTTGCTGTTTCACACACACATCATATGTTTACGAGTTATGCTTTAAATAGACAATGTTTCCTACATTTTTCCTTTCCCTTTCAATATGCTCTGCTTTGTTGCCTTGTCCCAGTCCATGCACAACAGGGAAGTATCATTCAAAGTTTTCTTCTCTTTACTACACAACTGCTTAACTCATGTTCCCATTCACTGTAGTCAATCAGAGACTCTGACCTTGCAGGCCTGGTGTGGCTTCTGGAATACACATGGCAGAAGCAGCTTCCCCCTCACTCATTCCACATGGAAGGCATGAAATCTGGGCCATCAGCAAGAGTTTTGTCTGTAAAGTCAGGATTTTACACAGCATGTCCATAGTTGAATGACAGACACAAAAGAACTTGGTGCTGTGCTCTTAAGATAGATGTCACGGTTGACAGTTATGGTATGGAGCTGTCAGCTGCAAGCAACAATACGTTCACTACCTAAATATTCTTCTCTCTGTCCACCCCAGGGCTGGTGCTGCCCAACTTTTGAATAACTGCAGGCCAAGATTTGGCACTTAAGGAACAATTCATGAAAACTCCTGTCTTCATATAATTCAGTCCCTTCCAGAGATCACCTCTTCAAGTTTTGTGAGCTCTAGGCTAAAATTACAAGTTTGGAGCATGCTTTGTCAAGCTCATGCTGATCAAGGGAACTGACAACATAATTGCTTTATCAAGATGAGTATCTATTTGATGTTCTTTTAAGATTCTGCCCAGATGGACTGCTACGGAGAAATTTATGAGGTTTTAGAACAGATGTAACTAGCTTTAAAGCTATGGGGATCCTTTTCTTCTTCCAGATGTACATATACTCATGTACAAGAGTTTAATATTTAGTTTCAGCTTGCTCTTTCTTTTGCCCCCCATTCCCTCCCACCTCACACACTCATGTTTGTTGAGCTGATAATGGCATAGATATTTTAATTAATACACAAAATGCTTGAAATAACATCCTATGTTTCTAGTAGCAGGGGAATTAATAAATTAACAGTACTTTAAAATACTTTCCATTCTACTGTACAGTGTTTCAGACCATATTTATCCCCTAAAGACACTATCGAGTTGCTTAATCTATTTATTTCTCAGTACACAGAACGTATGGAAGGAAAGCAACAATATATGTTCCTATGACTAAATATAAAGTATATACACAAGTATTAGGTAACTCACAGTATTAAGTAACTCACTGATTTGAAAGCTAAAGGAAATTTCTCTGTATGGAAATATTACATTTAGGAGAGCAATTTAGTAAGCAAGAAAGTGTATATCTCAATGCTATACTTTTAATAAAGACATTTGCATAATTTTATCTGTGTAATGATTGCAGTCAGCACAGATTCAGAGGAAGTTAAACTCATATTGGCATTAATTTTTTATATATGAATTTGAAATACTTTACCAAGAGAATCCCTGGGAGGAACATTTAAAATAATTGCATGCTTACATTAGTTAGTAGCAATAAAGAACGATCATTCTCTACTATAGGCTCTGAAAGAACTTTTATGAAGTTAGGATGAAAGCTTTAAACCTATCAAATGCACAACATTCACTGAAGTCTAATGTTATTAAAGGAAATTATTTAAAGATAAATGAATAATCCAGATTGTATATATTTGTCTTCCACAATATTTTCTAATGGAGAAACAGAAGAAAGATGATTGCAGTTGGAAGATGTCTAGGAGCATTGGCTATAGGTGCCTCAGCCTTCCAGAGACACCTTTTCTCATTATTGGCAAATCTGCTTTAGGTGACAAAAGAGGATTTCACAGCCCAAAAACGCCACATATGAGAACCAGAATCCTATATTCCCTGAACTCCCATGAATAAGAGCAGCAGATCTTTATCTGTATGCTGAAGGTCAAAGCTAACTCAAATGCAAAAATTTACAATGTGAATAATTACTCCTCCACCTCTAACCAACAAAAGATTTTGCTCTGCTCATGAAAAGAAGGCAAATAGAAAGGTAAGTAAAAAATAATTTAATGAAACCCTAAACCCATATGTGGAGGTTTCCCATTCAAATTCCTTTCCTTTTTAATATTCTATGAAATGCATTGTCATTATATTATATTATTATTTGAAATAAAAAGACACCAGCTCAACTTTGCCTAATTTTCAAGCCAACAATAGTGAAATTAATTTACTAGAAATGCATGATGCTTGAACCTGGGCAGAATATGGTTTCTATGTTTCTATGATGGCAGTTTAATTCCAATAAAACACAAAGCTGTTGGATGCATTTATATTCAAACACAAGATAAAATGCATATTTGGATATTCAGCTGTGTTCTTTGACTGCTGTGCCAAGCTCTTATTTATTTTTGGTGTGTAAACCCAAAGGTGTAAGGAATACATTGATAAATTAGACTGAGAGTTTAACTCTGATTTCAGGATTAGCCTGAATCAAACATTCACATTTGACATATCATTTAAATTTCCATCAATATACATTTTCTAAGAAAAGCTAAATATAGAGATCTTATTCACACACATTGTTTTCTCTCCTGCACTAGTATAAATCAAAACAATAAAAGATTAGATGGAAATACAGAAAAGGTATGATTTCTATAAGACCCCATCTTGCAGCTATAAATGGAAAAACATATGAACATGTTCAATGGAGCTGAAGTTTAATATTACTATCCAAATTCCATTTTATCCCACTGTCACCGCCACCAAAGGAGGGGTTTTATGTTGGAGATAATATGATACCACAGTATAAGCCCTCCTCAGATTTCAAACAGGTCAACTTGTCAAAGCTTTTTAAGGGAGCCAATTACATTAATTTTCCACAGCAGAGAAATACATATTTCATTTCTATCTCCCACTAGAGATGGGGCCCAGGGATTCTGTTTCGAAAGGCTCTTATCACTAAGTAACATTCGTACCCCCAAAGGAACCTTTGGCAGTCACTGGTCCATTGATATAATTGAGCAAGGTATGAGCTGTCTGACACTGCCATGGCATTGCTCAATAGCGCTGTGCACTAAGCACTCGGAACAATGAAGCTTCAGCAGACGGCCGCATTGTCAATAAATTTCAATTACACTAATTGCCAGGAGTTCAATGAGTGCACTTTCAAAGGGGAGGGGAAAGGACGGATGGAAGATTAAAAAAAAAGCCCATGCTTACTATGGCTATAGAATAGGATGCAATAAATAAACTGCAGCCTCTAATGGGGGCATTAATGTATTTTTTTTAACATGGCTTAACAAGATTTTACAAGCTGTACCAGTTTCAGGGATCCTGTTTTACATTTCTTTGTTACTGTCTCCAAACAACCTGTACAGAGACTCAATTATGTGGCATTATCTTTCAGGGAAGAATCATTTTCTTAGGTTTTTATGTTGTTGATGTTCTCCACAGGATGGATAATGCATCTGAAAGCAGAATGCTGTAATGTCAATTCCATGAGCAAATGAGACTGCTCACAGAACAGGCATAGAGCGACCAAATGCATCACCTTGCTGGAGTGACACAGTCAGATATTCCAAATTAATTAGAGCTACACAGGAAACTTACACATACAATCACTCCAATCACTGTTAATATTAGGCACATGACAATGTGCACAGTATTGATAAAAGTAATTTATATACTTACCTATACTCACAGATTATTTACTTCTGAGCTTGAACTCGCGTTGAAAAAAAAAACTAAGCTATTCTGTGCTAAATATAGGAGCACGCAGTTTGCCTCAGATGGGCCAAGACCAAAACCAAAGTATTTCCTGTTGTGTTTAGTTCTGTTTGGATCTTGAATCATGGAATCATAGGATCATTTAGATTGGGAAAGACCTTTAGGACTATCAGGCCAAACTGTTAACCCAGCAATGCTATGTCTATCATTAACCATGTCCCTAAATGCCTCATCTATATGACTTTGAAATAACTCCAGGGATGGTGACAATGGTGACAACAACACTTCCCTGGGCAGCCTGTTGCAGTACTTGATAACTCTTTTGCTGATGAAATTTTTCCTAATATTCAATCTAAACCTCCCCTGGCACAACTTGACATAATTTCCTCTTGTCCTATCACTTGTTTACTGGGAGAAAACACTGATCCCCACATCTCTACAACCTCCTTTCCAGTAGCTGTAGAAGGTGGTTAAGGTCTCCTCTCAGCCTCCTTTTTCTCAGGCTAAACAACTCCAGTTCTTTGTGAAAGGGAGCTCAGTGAAAAAGGCACTTTGCTCAGTATGTTTTTAAAACTTTATAGAACTTCTAAGTGATAACTAAATTCTCAAATTAATAACTATATGATGAAACAGTATGAGAAATTACAGGATTGTTAAAAGTTTTTATAGAAACTGTATGTATGAATTCGTTGGATAATTGTTTCTGTCGGAAGAGACCCAAGGAGGACTCTTGCCAAACCTTCTGCTCAAGCAGATCAGTTCTGAGGTCAGAGTAAGTTACTCAGGATGTTATCCACTGGATTTTGAAAATGCCCAGCATAGAGTTTACCCAATTTTTTTAAGCAACTAGTTCCAGTGCTTGACTCTCCTAAGGAAAAAATATTTTCCTAACATCTGTTTGGAATCTCTGAAGTTTCATACTGGACTTGTTACCTCTTGCTTTCCCACCATGCCTCCCATTTGTCTTTCAATGAAAGCCCTTGTTCTAAACACTGATTAATTGCATAGATAGAGTCCAACAGTTCTAAGATATGTCACAAAGAGGAGCACATTAAAGTATGGCAATATCAAAAAAAGGATTTGAAGGTGGACCCCCTTCAATCCATTCTACCAGATTTACTGGTATTCTAAAAACAAGTATCTCAGCTTTAAAAAGCTGTGCATAAAACTTCAGAAGGTATTACTGTAACCCAAAATGAAACCTCAAAAAACTCTGCAGCTTCAAAATTTTTCCAGGAAACAAAATACATTTGTAGTTTAATTTTTTTTCTTTAATAAGAAATTAGAGACCACTTCAGTTTGATAAAGTTAGGTCTTCAACATCACAGTGCACCACAGAGAGCAGTGACAATGACTAAAGTTGTAAAGGGCTCCATGAGACACTAGAAGAATTCACAGCTCAAGGCTCAAAAGTTAGAAACAGTTCCTTATCCACACAGGAGATTTTTAACAATTTAGTTGAGAACCATGAGCAGATGACTCGAGATTTTTGAGTAAAAAGAGCAAATGCTTTCCAGCAACAGAGAAGAGGAGATGGTAGGAGAAGAGGAAGGCTCAATTTTCTGCTTTATTGATATTGTTTACAAGCAGATTGACATCTAAAATATTAAACCTTTTTTACACTTCAGAGTGATCAAATCAAGATTTGCCTGTGGTTATATGGGAAAACTAAGGAAGGGCTGAGAGCAGGATTAAATCTGCTGGAGGCAGTATTACCCAATCACAGGACACTGAGATTTTTATGGATGGTGTGCCAAGTAGATTGAGAAACATCATATAAAACCACAGCATAGGAAGAAGGCTCATAAGTAATATCACAATTAACAACATTACACAAAAATTCTGCATGTCTAAATTAACCAGTCAACCCAAGTATATAACTATTTATCAGGTATCTTTCACAAAAAGTACCACCACAAAAAAAATAGAAAAGTAAACTATTGGTCCTCTGAGCATTTACATTCTGCTAATTGAAGCAAAGAAATCATTCTGAGATTTAAAATCAGGAATCATCATGATCCTGTATTTCAACCTCCTGCATAAGACAGGCCATACAATGGCACAGAATCATTTTTGTATCAATACTAGTAACATGGTAGAACAAAAGTTGTTTTTAATAAGATCTCTGACTTTAGTTAGAAAAACCTATTGACAAAATTTTAACCACATTTATCAGTATCTACTAGTGTTTCTTAATTTTTCTTAAGCCTATTCACTTAAACTCTAGCCACAAGCTACCCAATTCTACATTTTGGAATTAAGATTGTGTCTAATAAGTTTCAAAAGACCAGGAAGAATGTATTTATTTACATCAGAAGAAAAGAGCAAGTGTTTTGTGCACCTTTGACATGAAAATCTATGCAGAAACAAAATCTTAATATTAACATGAAGGCTATTTTTAATATCAAGTTGCATATGCATTTTCTGTTTTTCATAGGATATTTTTTTATCTGGGTTCCAGGAACCGAGTAGAATATTTCTATACTGAACAGCTAAATCGCATTTCAATTAATATAGTGCATGTATAGCACAATTAATTTTATTATAGTAAATAAAATTATTCTGGAAAGGTATTTATCCATTGGAGAACTTTTTTCCAAGATCAAATTTGTTTACAAAATGAGGAAATGTACAGGTAAAAACAAATTTTCTCTATTCAATACTACATTTATGAATGAGACCTGTGAGACATAACAGATTAGGAAAAACCCTTCCATTCCACTTCAGAAATTAAGTCATTCCCTAGTATAAAAGAAGGAAAAAAATACTTGTTTGTGAAGAGTAACAAATACTGTTGACTTAATTTTTATTATTTTCTAGTATGTTTTCATATATGCCAAAAAATAAGTAATGCTTAATGGTATTTAGACTATCTTCAAATGTATTCATTAAAGAAATAGAACTGTCATTTGCAGGAAGGAAGGCTTGGTGCTATTTCATTATAATAGCAAAACCAGTGTGACATAACAACATGAACAGTATCAGAAAATTGTGGTTGTGTGATTTCTGTGCTTATGAGACAACCATGTGAATTGATTTAGATAGTTTGGAGCTTAAATCATGTTTACTTTGGAATAATAACTTTCTAACTTGAATTTATTTATTTATAAGAGTTTTAGTATCAGTTTTCTAACCTACAGTGCTGTATTCCTTAGTAAGTGAGATTTGTAAGTTTTCATGATATTGTTATGTGATTCCTGATGTTTGAGAATAATTGTTCATTTTTTTTTTGGTTCCTTCTACTTAACAGATAGAGTACCATTACCAGAGTAACAGGACCCAGTTATATTCAACTATCTGCATGACCCTATAGTATTTTAAGATGCCTTTGTTTTCCCCAGACATAAATAAATTTTATAGTATTTACTGTATATCCAGAATAGAATCAAAGCTCTGTTTTAAACACCTAAATAATTAGCTCTTCTCAGAAATTAGATCTTAAAAAAAATCTCTTGAATGTTGATGAAAACTCTGGGAATCTTTGAGAACAGTATCCTATCCAAGTGCACTAGAGAAGTATGATATATTGAACCTGACAGGATGATGTTCATTAATCTTTGAAATGTAGTCGGGACACTAGTAATTCCAAGAGGCATTACATTAAAATGAAAAGCCCCCTTATGGCAAATGAAGGTGGTTTTTTGTTTCCTGTCATCATCCATTTGTAACTGCCAATAGCCGCTAGTTAAATCAATGCACCTGATAAATATTGCTTGACTGAGGAAATCTAGAGAATCATCATTTCTTAGCACTGGGTATTTATCTTGTTTTCTTATTCAATTTATTTTTCAGCACTACTGTACTCTGAAAACCTGCTCATACCATTTGGCTTTTCAACAATTAACATTGGCCTAAGGGCACATCGGGAGAAAGATGATTTCAGACCAAAGCATATACTACAGCTGTTGCTTTACTACTATTCCTTGCAGAGGAAGAGGTTTGTGGAAAGAATTTCATGACTCCTGATGCTTTTACTCAACATCTAGCTGTATAGTAATATTTGGATTACTTTGAAACACAAAAGCTCTATTTATTCCCATTCAACTCAGGAAAAACAAAATTATAGATATACTGTATCTCTGTCATGACTCTAGAAACAGACTTACACCATTGAGGCAGGTAAAGACTGAATCTTGTCTTTACCCCTCCTTCATCTTTTAACCATAACAGAATACAAGAGAAAAAGAGGAAAATTATTCATTGTTTACTGTTTAACCTTTTAGCAACGAAAGAATTAGTGATGATTTGCAAAGGAAATGCAGAAAAGTGAATGGGGGCAAAAATTGTGCATACTTGAAAACTTTCAAAATCCCATTTGTTTGTGGATTTTGCCTATAGTACAAAATACAACATGCAAATTTAAGGCTTTTCCATGTTTCTTTACACTAAATATTTCACTCTTTCACTTACATAAAGGCAACATTTTTCTGAAGTGCCCATTGACTTCAATTGTTCCATTATTTTACAAGTCTGGTCTGCCATCCATACAACTGGGCAATTCACAATTAGCAAATTTTAGAAATATAATTATGTATTTGTGTGTTTTTCTGAAGTGATTAAGTTTCACAGAATATTAAAGCACTTCCTTCAACAACAAATAAAAATTCTCAAAAGATGCTAACTTTTCATCAGGGTCAGTAAGAAGCTTTTTAAGTTAACAACAGAAAGAAGAGATTTATTTTCTAGATAGACAAAAAGGCAGAGAAAGCAGTACTTGGGATGCTATTCTGAAGTGTAGGGTCAGTGGTCTCTGCCAGAAATACCCTATTTGATCTTGAGTAAGCTAACCTTAACACATTCCTTTTTTAAAATAGATCAACAATTCCACCTTACAACACAGTAGTAGTGCATAGATATAGAGCATGAGGTACGCAGTTAGCAGCTTTGAGAGTTGTGAGGATATCACAATGTAATTCCTAAATCAGGAAACACCTCAAGGGGAAGTTATTTCACAAGTATGGTATTTGGCAGAAGAAGAAGTAAAACATACATGATAAATTCACTAACAGTTTTGGTCTATATTTGGTTAAATTCAGTTCCAAATCACTCTTCTCTCCCAAGACAGTTTTGCCTCATTGTCCCAGGTAGGTTTTTATCCATGACCTCCACACATCAACTTTGCCTGACAAGCTATTATTTTCAGTTGTTTTTATAGGCAGATTTCTCTCTGAATTTGTACCCTCAGTGAGTTTGTACCCATAACAGAGGCTTGATCCAGAAAAAATTTTGCATAACCTGGAGCATGAAAATATTGTCACTGAAGTCAGTGACAGTGCTTAAGGTAGCACCTATGTGTATGACCTTGGACCAAAGTTCTAGGTTTGTAAGGTTGCTCTGTGCTTTAATCCAGTTTAAACACAGCATGGAGAAGGCTAATATTTCCACTGTAGATCCAATAATAAATCTCTGAGCAGAGTATGTTTTTCCTTAAGTCAAATGTCAGGAAAGGAGACTACAGAGACTATACAGCTGCCTGTCACCTCATAAGGATAAAGAGAAAAGCCACTAGAAGACTCATGGTCTGTGTCCCACCCTGCATGCCACAAACATAATATTAATACGATATCACATGCAACAGCCATAAAAAGAACTATTTTTTAAAAAAGCTACCACATTTGTAATGAATAGAAAAGAAACGTTGTATTTTGTTAGAAATAACCTATATGAATAGTGCATATGTGTATAAATGTCCCAATTTCATTCTTACATTTTATGATCATTTGGCAAAGTCTTACACTTTCATCATCATTACCATTGAAGAGGCCTTATCATAACGGTGATCATCACTAGGAATGCTGCTATTATCTCTGCCATAAACATAAACCTTTATTCTCTTGAATAAAATTTACAATCTGGCTTCCATATAAACAACACAAGCTTACTCCACTCCACTGATCTACCTCAGCCTGTGAGAACTGAAATCTAATTCAGTGCCTCAACAGCCACTTTTAGTGGAGATGCCTTTAGAAACCTATCCCAGGCTGACTGGCAGTCACTATCATTCTCACATCCTCATTTTCAGTAAGGAATAGCTTGCTCTTATGTTTGACAATCTATATTTCACACTTGGTAATTATTCTTCATCACATTATCATAATGTACCATGTCCTAAGGGCAACGGCCCTTTGAGATTCAGCTCTCTTGGCCTCTCCCATTAATACAGGCCTACTGGCTGTTTTACATGATTGAGGTTTGACTCACAGAAATACAAATAACATAAATTTAGGCCACTGGCTTTTTAATCTCCCCTTGGCTCCCCAGCAAGGCAAATGACAGTGTTCTAATCTGTTTTCCATTATAATTAAGGCTCTCATTTAGTTTATGGTTTTATAATTGGAGTACCACACCTCAAGAAAAATCATAGGTCCTCTCCTCTTCATAGGCAAATCAGGGAAATTCTGCACGTAACACTAGAGGCTACAGGCAGTAACAGAAGAGACATTTATACAGAAGGAGAAGAGACATGGCTCAGAAAGGTTCACATTTTCAGGGTGATGAATAGCACATCCATACAGCACAACCGGGCACATGCTAGAGAGAATTAAGCAAGCTTCAAATTTGTTTTTACCCAGTACAATAAAGGAAAGCACTGCCTCATAAGCATAACAGAAGAATCAGCAAGCCTCATGTGCAAGCTGTTTAGTTATACTGATGGGGTTTGCCACCAATTCATTTGATATCAGCAATGACAAACCCATGCCATGATTTAAAGATGCTCATCACAGTAAGAATAGTTCAGGATTTAAAGCAGAGCTTCCCATAGACTGGATCTTTCCAAGGTTAAGTCTACACGTTGACTTTGAAGAACTGTTTAAATTTGTTGGCTCTCACTGGAGGAAGGCAGCGAGCTGAAAAGATGATTTTCCATAGAGCATGGAATTATGAACACGGGCACTCAAGAGAAAGAAAAAAAAGGAGAGAAAGGCCAAAGGCTGAACTACTAATTTCATACAGAACAACCCTGGTTTTGTTTGTATGAGGTATTTTAGTTGTTAACAACTCTGGAAGCCTGAAGTATGTGGTTTTGATTTATGCTGTGGATCATTAATGCTATTCTAAAACAGAAAAACATCAGTTAGAACATTATCAACCTAAAAAGAACGCATATAGAAGATATTTTGCTTTTAACCAGTTACAGAAGGACAACATAAGGTCCCAAGAAAGAAGAAAGTGATAATAAAGGAAATTTTTTTATTAAGGTTGAGAACAATCAAGGGAGACAAACTTAAGGCAGAAGTAGCAAAGTGACGAACAGAAAATCCAGCACTTACTTCAGGAGCAGTGTTGACAGGAGTGAATGGTACTACAGTAGTTACGATTACTGTATGTGCCAAAAATCATCATCCATCAGCAAGGGAAAATCAGGTATGATAACAGCAGTGTGCACAATGAACTAACATTAAAGGACTTTCAATTCTTTCAGGATGCCCAGAGCTCCTGGACTCCACCAGGACCAGAATCACAGAACTGTTGGAAGGTTATACACAAAACAAGTGTCTGCCAAGAGAAGTACTATTGTATTGGCCTCCCCGGGGGCATTTGTGACCTGCATTTTCTCAAGCAGCTGTGCTTTTTCCAAGCTGCTGGTGTATACTCAAAGCTGGTGTGTAGTGATGCAGACGCTATTGCAACCGACAGGTGAGATGGCCGCTCTGAGGGAACATGGAGACACACATCTTTATTAAAGCAAGCCAGCCTCTGTTGTCACAAGATTACTCCACGACTCATAACATAGTCCCAGAAAGAACAATTATGACAAGGTTCATCCTTTAGGCCTCTTCAAACTTTATAAACCTGGATATGCATGGCATGAAATAATAGCTAATTGCTTTTTACTGTCAGACACAAATTTTAACATCTGCCTTCAGCACACCATATGTCATTTGCTACATCCCCACCTTCCCTTGTATCTTAAGTTTAAAAGAGCTGCTGTTCATTATACAAACTTTGGTTTGGGGGAAGTGGTTCAACATTGTTTTCCCTTTGCTTCTCAGTATATCCATTTAGGTATTACTTACATAATCTATAAAAGATAGTTAAGAAAAGTTGTTGCAAGCAAGTTATCAAAATCAACTTCACTGCAATGACTACACTTGCTCAGGAGTCAAAAAACTACACTATGAGATGATCGTGACTTCACTACTAGGGGAGCACACTTACTAGTTCCATGGGAAAGAAGCTATTCCATACAGATGATACAAGAGAGACTACACAGCACTGAAGAGTGTCCAAGCGGGACATGAGATAACAGTATCTTACTGTCCTCCAAAGAAGCCTTTTTTTGGGATGGCTTCAGCACTTCTCTACAGAAACAGTCTTTAACTTTTTTTTCTTATATTGCCAGGGCAACAAAAGTCTCAGCTTTTCAAATGGTTAATTAAAGTGGCTACCAACAAAAGTTCAAACTCAAATTATTTGTATGTGTATAAATACATATACACTTCATTCTTCTACCTGTTCCTCTTTCTGCTACTCAAAATGCAATAAAAATTTAGAAATTACTGAGTTTACTCTTTGTTATTCTGCAACTTCCTAAAACTGCAAGAAACTCTGAAATTGCAGAGCAGTAAAAGGAATAAAAAAAAGAGACTAAACCACAGATATTATCAATTTCATTGCAAGAAGAAAGATAAGAAAAGAACATGTTAGGCCTGCATAATTTTGATGCTACTGTTTCATCAGTCTACAGTGTTTTCCACAAATGGAAAAAAAGGAACCAGATAAAAGTTGCTCTATTTTATACCATGTTAAAGGTAAATATTTGGAAGTTGCTTCTACTTTGGTGAAATTATTCTGTTATTTTTCGACCCGCTAACATGTTATCTGGCTTCATCAAACATAAGAAAGAGCTAGGAAGAGAAGAGAGGTTTGAACAGGCTTTCTCAAAACCAGTGAAGTACTTCCAAAGACTATTTTTACCAATAATGTGATACTTACTGTTAAAGCCATATCCAAAGTGGCTACAAATCAGTCTGCATAACCTTAGAATCTTAACAGCAGCTTCTGATTAAGTTGAACTGTTCTCAGTTTAATTTTAATAAAGCTTAGAGGTCTGTTGACATACAATAATTTTTACCAGGCAGACTGTAATACCAGAAGTTATGACTGAGCCAAAATAGATTTAGAAGTGAAACAAATTCCAATTTTACTGATTTTGCCACTGCAAAACAGTTTCAAAGATGCTGAACTACTTTCTTATTTGTAAAAGTTTTACAAAATGGTTTGCACTACCACTTTTTATGCAAATTAATTCACAAAAATAATCTACGTAAGTGCTTATGCAAGTTGATGAAAATATAATATGCACATTAATGTCTGGTTTAAACAAAAAGAAGGCAGCATGTTTATGTCTAAACTAGAAAACATAGTGGCTTTGGGAAGAATAAAATTTAAAATAAAATCTAAGTCAACAATGGTTAATACCAAATAACTGAATCATAAAATCTGAAAGTAGATGGGATGAGAAAGCACACTGACATGGAAGTTTTAGATGTAAATACAGAATCCACAGAACACTACAGTATCTATTGGTCTTATGTCATAGGGATGACATCTACCATTCATGAAAAGTCTAATTAGCAGAATTATCTTGTGCATTAAATGTGATACCTTTAGAATTAATTCACAAAGCACAGTGGATATAAACACCCCAAAGGCTCATGAAGTTCAGGAAACAGCAAACTTACCTGGACAATACTAATTTAATTTTTTGCATGGTTGCATAAAAACGTGATGCACTAAATGGCTTCACCTTTATTTAGCTCTTACATGGAATTCTAAAAAATTCTGATGATTCTACAGACTGAATGATGCCTTTGGAATACAGGAGTCCTAAAATTTATATCAAAAAAGTAAACATAAAGGTAGATTAAAAATACTGAGGAATTATGGCAAAATAAGTTTTAAAAGGAAAACAGAAGATAAGGATCACTGGCAAATTAAGTAAAAATAAAAGGGACAGGAAAATGGGCATAGCTACAGAATTTAGAAAGACATATTTTGCAGTCAGAAAAATCCAGTAAATCAAAATATAAAGATGGATTATCCATAGGTAATTTTTAATAACATTCATTTGAGTTTTCAAGTTATACTTATCTATCTTTTCCATGAAAAAATTGTGAAATTTGAAGAGCTAAAGTGTTCTTTGGTGCACAGGCAGGACACATATATATTCACCCCTATAATTTGTACTCCCAAACTGCAAGAAGCAGCACACTTGTCCCTCTTTTGGTCTTTGGGTATTTTGCTCAGTACATCCAAAAATTAGTACAATCAAAACACAGTCCTAGGAAAAAAGTGAGGGCAGAATACTGGCTATATCACTTCATAATACCTTTCAAAGAAAAACTGGCAATTAATTTCCCTTGATAATTCCCCTTGGGAAGTAAATATTACTGTTCTACATTGCACAGGCAGTGAAACAGTGAACAAGACTGAGGAACACCCCTCTGGCTGAATATCATGCAGAAGCTGTGTGGTGCCCACTACCTCACACAACTTCTTCATCACAGTGCCTTCAAATGTACATTGTACCATCAGAACCATAAACCTGATGTAGTACCAAATCAAGATGCAAATAAACAGAAGAAAAATCCCACTGTGGTGGAAATAAGACACAAACACAGATGATGCATGCTAAGTGTTTTTCAGACATGAACACAGGACTTGTTCTTCTGGCTCATCCTAATACATTGTCTCTAACAATATCCAGCTCCAAACACTTTGGTGAACGATACAAGAAACCCCCACAGATGCAGGATAATCTGTCTCCCTCTAAGGTCTCATCCTAATCCTTTTAGCTATAGATTCCCTTAAATCCTGATGCATGAGGATTTTTATCCCTTCAAATAGTCTTTTTTAGCATTACTACCATAACTCTGGATATTCTTGTTATCCATGTAAATGCCCCTTCCTTCTCTGAAACTTGCAAAGTTCTCGATTTCATCTTCATCCAGATTCAATGAGTTACACAATTTATATAGGCATCTTTTGGTATGTCCCTCTTTATTCTGAAGAGATGGGGGAAACTGTGGTCTTTTCATCTTTGTTCTCTGCTGCATTACCTGTCTTTAAATTTATTTTTTTTTAATCACATACTTTATCACTTCCACTCTCACCTGACTCCTCATTTCATATTCTTCCATGAACTAGCCTTTCTCTCTGTTTTTATCTGGGCCTGTCCAATTCTGCAATATTTTTTTCCAAGATGGACTTTTCATTAGTGCCCAATAAATTTTATATACCACCACTCTGCTGACTGACACAATGACTGTGCAGGCAATTACTTTAATTTTTTTCTATATTTCTTCAAAAAAAATGTACCTCAATTACTTAGTCTGACTGAGTTCATGTGAAATTCCTTTAGGCTTCTCTGGACTTGATTAACAAGTCACCTACAAAGAGGTCATCTACCAGTAATGTGGTGTTGCTGCTTCATTTCTCCTTCCTCTTTCCAGATAACTAATAAATACATTGCACAACAATAGACCTAGTACAGAAACTTGTGGCTATTAACCTTTTGCCATGATGAAAATGGACCATTTGTTCCTGCTCTGTCTCCTGCCTCTCAGCTACTTTTTGATTCATGATATTACATTGCCTCACGGCTACGTGGTTTCTTTCAGAAGAGATATTATCAATCCAAAACTTTCAAAACACCATGCATGACCAGCCACAGAAGCACGTGATAGCTTACAAATCATGACATAGTAAGGCATAATAACAATTCATTTTCTCCTGTTGTCTGATTCTTGAGCTAGGCTGATTCATGATCATGAGATTTAATTCCTGAGCTTCTGGGTTGGGTTTTTTTTAAGAATTTTCATTTTTTAACAAAAATTTCTCGTTCCACTTCCTGATTTCCATAATGAAGGATTTCAAAGAAAAAAATAATCAAGTAATATGGGGCTAAAGAAATAACCCCAACAGCGAGCAATATACAAGCAATAAGCATCATTACATCATTAGCAATAGATTATTAAGTAAATTGGAAGGGGGTAGATTCAGACTCAACATAAGAAAGAAATTCTTTACAGTGAGGGTAGTGAAACACTGGAACAGGTTACCCAGAGAGGTTGTGGATGCCCCTCTCTGGAGATGTTCAAGACCAGGCTGGACATGGCACTGAGTAGCCTGATCTAGTGGGAGGTGTCCCTACCTATGGCAGGGGGGTTGGAACTCGATGATCTTTAAGGTCCCTTCCAACCCAAACTATTCTATAATTATCTCCAACTCCATTTTCTATTCCTGTGTTACTCCAGCTATAAGCCTAGTAAGTTTTAACCAGATGTCCCACAGAACCCCTAGAACCTTTTTAAAAGATATGATCAGCATTTCTACCCTCACAACATCTGGCCACTAAGCAAGTTCTTGGTTTTGATAGAAATACAGCCGAGTCATACTTAAAACTCCTTTAACACACTTGGATATATTATCATGTGGGCATAGTGACTTCTTTTGGAGTTATCACTGCCTTACTACACCATTTAAAGGTATAGGTTGAAAAAAAACCAGCCCACAATTTTATAAATCCTTAAACCAAGAGAATAGAAGTATAAATAACCAAACATTTCCTATTAAGGGATACATGAAGTGCACAGAAAACTTTTTTTTAATTATTTCAATGGTGAGTAGACCAAAAGTAGAGAAAAAATACAAGATATTCATAACCATTATTACCTTAGTAACGGCAGAAGCCACACTTCTGGCTACTTTGTTTCTTTTAGTAGTTCACACATTTAATTTCATTTCCTCAAGCTATTATATCTGCCCTTTCAGAGAAAAAGAGAGGTTTCACGCTAGGATAATATGTTTCCATTAGATCTAGATGAAATAGGTAGTTTTATAGCATAGTTTAGAAGACCAATACACTCCAATTCTGTTCAGTTCTCACTGACCTGCTTCTTTGAATCCTGTGCAGTTGTGAATCTATGAACAAAGCTTGGAAAACATGCAAGTCTCTTGAAGAAAGTGTCATACTTAAGGCCTGAAAAATCTTACAGTATCAGAGAGTACAAAGAATATAATCTGACACAATCTGCACAATTCTGTTGCCTTTAGCATCTAAAAGCAGACCAGTAAAAAAGTTCTGAACAGACCATTTTTGTAGCTAGCAGTCAGAAAGACAAACAGATGAAGAAAGTAGGCCAGAATTTAAAGGAGGAAAAAAAAAATAAATAAACAAAACCCCTCAGAAAGAGTATATGATGTAGGGAAGGAAACATGTTTTCTTTACCAAACCACTAACACAAATACTGGCAAGATGCTGGGAAACATATCTTGCTTGTTTCACTTGATATGTCTAAAACCTTTTCTGTGACTAAGTGCAAAGCTAAAGGTTTATCTTGTACTTGTTCTAGCATATACTTGACATGTGGGTTCCAGAAACTCAAAGTTTCAGCTCACAGCATTTGAAAAGTGAGATTTAAAAAACAAGAAAACCAATTATTTCCTTTTGTGAACTTTGACATGGCAAACTGCATAAGTTGTACTTACCAAAGCTCATAAATCAAAAGGAAAGTCTGACACTTCCAACTTCCACTCCATTCAAGAACTTCCCCAGAATTAGTAACTTCCTGCACAGAAACTGTGAAGCATAAAACAGAGATTAAGTGCAGTTATCTTTTTAAATCTGGCAAATATTTATTGTATATGTTTCTATATTGTTACTGTGGTCAGACAGGGCCACCATACAGTGCCACACGATTTGGCTGCTCTAAGGAGGAAATGAATTGCTTAGTTCTCTTGCATGTGGAAAGCACGTGGGAAATAGGGTTTACATATAATTTTAAAGCTAAAGCTGATTTCCAATAAAGCCAGTAATTTCAGGAAGATATTAATTTACTCACTAACACCAGACAGCACTTAGAATTTTGGCACAATACTTATATTACAGTGCCATCCACTGACTCTCCCCTGCAAGTACGCTCACTGACATACAGCTACTGTTTTACATTGAGTTGGCTTAATTCCCACTGAAAGGCCAACCATCCCCAGACAGATATATTCCCAATTCATTTCCTCCTGCAATGATAACTGTGAAATTTACCCAGCTCACAAAGGAAGAGAAATAATTTCTCTAATAGCCTTAATGGGTTTTTAGAGACCTTGGCTAGCAGCCAACAGAGACTTAGACATGGCTTTGCAGGCAGCATGAATACAGAGCTTACTTTCCTGCCTCGGTGTGTGTGTGTGTGTGCACGTGCATTGTGTGCATGGTTTTATTGTGAGCTATGTTTCAGAGAAAAAAATGTATTAATAGAACCCCATCAGCACTGATGCGCCCACCAATAGTTTTGCCTCACTGACATCAAGGGATATGAATGAAAACTAATTGTGCTTCAAAGAAAAGACAAATCACAAGTCTGTTGTAGGATTAGGTTTTTCTTTAATTAAGATTGTTGAAATAAACAGCAAGAGAGCTGTTATGGACTTTTTCATGTATACTTTAGTTCCAGTTTATCTATTGAAATGTGAGACTATCATGTTATTACAAAAGAAGATCAAAGAAATGAATACACTAGAAAAGCCTGAAAAGCTTCCAGGGAAAAAAAAAAAAGCCAAAACATTAATCTTTGCTTAAATAAAATTCCCTGAAATATTCCACCAAAGAAATGTTTTAAATATTTCACTTACAAAGAGTTCAATAATGAACTCTTATAATTAGAATTTCACAGTATGGACCCTTCTCATACCAGAAATAGAGCAAGTAAAGACGGATTTTGAAAGAAACAACTTGGACAATTGAGGGGCTGTTAGAATTAACATAGTAAAATGCATTTGCTCACTTGCTGTTACAACACATGCTCACTGACTGGCACATTGCATGTTAGCACAGGAGGATGTATCAACACACCAGCATAAACACAGCATAGAGACTTTGCAGTGCTTTAAAAATCCTATAGAGGAGCATCCATTTTTGTGACAACTCCCATGCTCAGAAAAGAGCCTTAAGAGAAGGTTCAGAAGAGAAGAACCTGAGAAATATAAGGGGTGTCCAGCTGGCTGGACTCTTTAGTAGCAGTTCTGGACCACACATGCACACATGTTGCTGCAGATAGTAAGGAGGAGGTCACAAAGCTGTATATTCTGCCATGCCTGTAATGTGTATGGTGTGAACAGAGCTTTAAAAATCCTCTATGGAAGATTGTTGCTGCCTGGAGATGGATTTAAGACATGCTTAGCTAGAATAAGAGTTTTTAGATATTGATGCATACGTGACAGGCAGAAATAACAGGCCCAACTTAATATATCACCCCAAATTAGCTGCCATACAGAAGGTCAGGCAGGTAATTCCTTTGGAGCATTGTGATTTGAAGCACTTCAACAAGTACATGTCCTGCATGATTTACCAGTCTCTCAACCCCCTCCATCTCTTAATCTTTAGCCACTTTCCCATTCTGCTGATGACAATTATTCCTTTTAAAGGAGTAATTCCTATTCCTGCATCCACATCAATGGAGCAACAGTTGTGTTGCCTCCCTACTGTAAACTGGCTGCCTTCTCACATGTGAACTTCAGGTACACCATGATCTAGCAGACAACTGTCAGAGAAGAGCTGTAGACCTTCTCAAACACCAACCACCGTAGTGCAATGATTGCTGTTCAGTATTTGCCAATTGCCTTTCTATATGGCAGTATCTATACTGCTTCTCATTGCCAGCCATCAGAGAATGTACCCAAACAGCTCATCAACCACAAAATACTGCAGAGTTCCACAATGTGTGATTTTTGTCTTCAGATACAGCTGGAGAAATCTACATATCTATTACTGTTATATCAAAGGGTTTTAGCACGCAGATGCTGATGTGTATATGTTTTCATAGTGCCTGCATCAAGTGGTTTTAATAAAGCCTGCTCTCTGTCACTTCATGAAAGCAGGAAAAAATTGCTGGGGGGGGGGAAATGTTAAGAATGTTGCAACTACAAAGTTCACCATAGGAAGCTGGGTGCTGGTTAATGTAACAGTAAAACCCCACCTCCTTGGGTTTTAGGATAGTTCAATCATACCTGAACTACAGGGCCCAACTATAACAAAAGTTAACTGCATAAACACAAGGCAGTGGGTAAGACATAAAACTATAATATTTGGAAGGAGAAGAGGAAATTTTTTATAACAAAAACAGGAGTCATAAAGATTGCATTTACACTCCTGCATTCCAAGACATTGCCCTTCAATCTGCTCCTTTTAGGGTTACCAGAATAGATTGGTTTTACTTCAGCTAAATTTCATATTTGCAACCATCCTGATTTTACTTAGTCACAGAACATTTGAGGTATTTTTTTACAGTGGCACTGGAAGCAGGGACCAATTCTGTCCTCACAGAAGAGGAAAAAAAGTACAAATTCACCAATTTTTCTTTAAACAAAAAGTCTTTCTCAGACCTCTAGCCTCAGCATTGCAGAGATTAAATGATGGCTTAGGCTCATCTCTCTTGAGACAGGTACTTAAAGCTGTTTGAACATTTCTGCTTTATCCCTTTTCTAAGAGCTACAGAGCTAAAAAGAATTCCTTTCCTCAAAGACCACTGAAGTCTGATGGAGATAGTATCAAAAATTTGCTGTATTTTAACACTCATGAAAGTTGAAGACAGAGCATATGCCCTAGAATTATGCCATAAATTTGCATCTCTGGAGGCAAAACTGCCACATGTCCAGATTAATAATTATTATTTATTTATTTAATACTATTTCCAACATCTAGAATCCAATTTTCTGTTTTCACTGCTATTTCCAATACCCATTACTGTCTGCAGCACATGTATCAACTGGACAATATGAGCCAACAGTGTACACTTGCAGCCCAGAAGGCCAACTGTTTCCTCTTGCATCAGCAAGAGGAAAGCTGTGGCCAGCAGGTGGAGAGAGGTGATTTTGCCCCTTTGCTCTCCTCTCCTGAGACCCCCCCCACATGGAGTTACTGCATCCGGCTCTGGAGCACTCAGAAAAAGGACATGGACCTATTGGAGAGGGTCCAGAGGAAGACCACGAGGATGGGAGTGAGTAGAGGGGCTTGAGCACCTCTACTATGAGGAGAGGCTGAAAGAACAGGGGCTGCTCACCCTGGAGAAGGGAAGGCTCTGGGGAGACCTCATTGCAGCCTACTAATTACTGAAGGAGGCTTACAGGAAAGTTGGGGAGGCTCACAAGGAGCAATGATTTTAAACTAGATTTTTTAGGCATTAGAAATTCTTCGCCATGAGGGTGACGAGGCATGGGAACAGGTTGCCAGAGAGGTGGTGGAAGCCCCATCTCCAGAGACATTCAAGCCCAGGCTTGATAAGGCTCTGAGCAATCTGATGCATTGGAGAATGTTCCTGCATACTGCAGGGAGGTTGGACAACATGACTTTTGAAGGTCCATTCCAACTCTGTGATTCTATAAATGTGTACTACTGTAATCTTTTAAGGGTCAGGAAACTCAAAATAACTTTAGAATAGCCACTAAGCACAGCACACAGAGTACCTAACTTGACAAAACTGTAAAATGAATGGCTGTGACTGGAACATAATATACTGCATTATAGGTCCATAACCTTTAATATCATCTATCCATTGTTCAAAACTACTGCAGAGATCACAAGTTCAGCTCTGACAGATGAAATTCTGGTGCCAACAAGTACATCCAGACTGTCATTTGAAAGGAGCACTCCATTCAACTCCAACACCATCTATCTAGGTAGCAACCCCAGACATGAAGCCCTAGGCAAAGCAGAAGGCCATCTTCTAAAACACACAGAATCTTATTTCCCTAAGGACTCCCAAAAGCTTTGTATGGTTAATACGCTGCCAGGCATACCCAGGCAAGGTTTTCCTCAGCTGCTTGCAATGCCCACGAGGTGGACAGAGTGCAGAATACATCATGTCACAATCACTTTTGGGGCCACTTAACAGGAATGCAGTTCAGATTGAAACAACAGAACTTAACTTTAACCACACAAAATCCCATGCAAACTTTTCTGGAATGTTGCTTGCTTCCCCCTTTTTTCTGTTGTGTTTTTGTTGTTGTTGCTTTTTGTGTTCTGGTTAGGTATTCTTATCTAAACTCTCCATATTTCATTGTTTTGGCTCAACATGGCTCAACAAGAGTAATGTGGATTAATACACCTTCCAAAGTGGTAGTGGAGAGACCAAAAATTACACATATAAAGAGAGAGAGAGGTTCCAACTTATGTGATTGCCTCTAGATGTTACAGGTAGGACTATTTCTCTTTTATCATTTTACTCTCTCCATTAAATTAATCCATTTTCTTTACAAACAGCACTTACACTCTTCCACCTACATGAAAATAGGCACACAACACAGTATCCCAGTCTCCAGTCACAATTATTAATTCATAGAGACTTTTTCACAGTGAGGAACAGGCTGCCCTGAGAGGGTGTGGAGTCTCCCTCTCTGGAGACATTTAATACCCACCTGGACACCTTCCTGTGTGACTTCGTCTAGGTGTACCTGCTCCTGGAGGGAGACTGGACAAGATGACCTCTTGAGGTCCCTTCCAATCCCTGACATTCTATGATTCTGTGATGTCACAGAAGTGTTCTTTTTTGCATCACCTGACAGGAAAACTTTTGAACCTTCCCTGTGTGGGGACAGTTTCTGAATTACCAAAGCTCTTTATTAGAACCTCTACCTACACTACTTTTTTCTTGAATTTCAAATTTGGACATCATTTTTTTAGCCTGTTTTATTCAGTAGGCGGCATATAAATTTTTCAAATTTAGATGAAATCTCACCAAACTAAGCAATTCATGCACGTTAGGTTTGCAGCAAGCCCTTGAAAAGATTACAGCTTAGAAATATACCCTGGATTCATATCATGTGCTGAGATTTGCACTGCTGTGTGGCAGTGTGTGGGTCAGCCATGGCTGGCAGCCAAGTGCTCACCCAGATGCTCACTGATAGACTCTGCTCAGTAGTGCGGGGCAGGGGGAATAAGATGAGAAACAGCCCTGTCAAGATAAAGACAAAATTCGCTTGCCAATTACTGTTGCAGGCAAAACAGACTTGACTTTGGAAAAACTCCTTAGCTCTGTAGCAAATTGAAGCAGAACCAGGTAGTGAGAAAAAAAAGAAAAAGATTTTAACACCACCTTTCCTCCTTCGGAATGGTGCAGGAGGTATGTGGTCAGTGCACAGCTGTGAGAGGATCTCTGCTGCCCCATCCATCCCTCTTCACACTTTTCCATCATCGGGTTGTAGTCCTTCGGGTAAAAAAAATACCTGCTCCAGCATGGGATGTCTCTGAGAAGTCCTTCAGATAGCAGCCACTGCTCTGGCTTGGGGTCCTCCACAGGTTCTAGAGGATATTTGCTTCAGTGCCATGGACCATCTCATCACCCTCCATTTCTCCTTCCAACCTCAGTTCTCCCTCTAGTGTCTCTCACCCTTATTTTGGGGGGTTTTTTTCCCCTTTCTCCTCACCCTGAGTGGTGTTTTCCCCCCTTCCTTGCACAGGCTTTCCTCCTTCCAGTCTTGTCCGGGGGTCTGTGCAGGGCCCTGAGGTGGGTCTGTCCGAGCCGGCTGGAACCGGCTGGAGCCAGATGTGTGAGGTGTGGGGCAGCCCCGGCAGCTTCTCA
This sequence comes from Turnix velox, assembly GCA_013400935.1. Classification (NCBI taxonomy): domain Eukaryota; kingdom Metazoa; phylum Chordata; class Aves; order Charadriiformes; family Turnicidae; genus Turnix; species Turnix velox. The sequence goes on along the minus strand of VZTY01012571.1, from coordinate 871 downwards.
CAGGGAGCCCTCGCTAACAGTCAAAAAGATGAGAATTTACACATACTAAGGCCAGAAAGGAGGCAGGAAAAGGCTGAGTCTGACACAAAGTATTACATTTTACTCAGCCATGCTCTGCACTGGCTAGGAACTGACATTCATCTATAAAAAATCCTGGGTGGCATCAAGAAAAGTGTGACCAGCAGGTCAAGAGAGGTGATTTTGCCCCTCTGCTTGGCTCTGGTGAGGCTTCAGTTGTAGTTATGTGACTAGTTCTGGAGCCCTCAACATAAGAAGGACATTGAGGTTGAATGGGGGTGGGAGAAATTGAAAACTTTGGAATGCAGCTTGGTCAGGAAGTGCTGGTGGGGTCTCCTGGCTTTTAACAAGATAAGACAGACCACAAAGGCAAGATAAGACAGAATACCAAGGCCCAGCTCCTAATCAAGGATAAACGAGATAAGAAGGTGTTGCAGTTGTGCCTCTTAATCCAGGAGCACAGAAACTTGAGGTATAAGCAGAATCATCTCCAAAGGTGAAAAGTTTAACCCTGAGGAAGACAACATGCTTCAACACAAGATGGCAGTGTGACCCCCAAACGACCACCCATCCATTTCTTCAGGACTAAGTGAGACTGCGCAAGAGGGCCGGTCCAAATTAGCATATGAAACGAGAACCTGTATTAGCATAGAGTTTCATGAATATGTATGTATCTTGTGATAAATGCTGACGATTCTGGGACCTGGTTGTGCATGTATGGAGGAGCTATCCCCCGTGTTGCCCAGCGCTGCAATAAAGAAATGCCTGCTCAATAATACTGCTTATTNCTGCTCAATAATACTGCTTATTTGGTTTAACTTTTTTCATCATTCAAGGTGTTGGAGCAGGTCCA
>VZTY01012568.1:0-15831 GCA_013400935.1 Turnix velox | reverse complement strand
CCCTTCTTACACCAATCATCCTACTTCATTAGTTATTAATAGAGCTGCTGTTAATTTATTGAATCTAGACATCAGATTTATTTGGACATCTAATACACATCTAGAGGAATACATCATTGTCATTGATAGCATCCTTACATGATCTGGGAAATATTACTATTCTGAGATAGTGCACCTTGCTGGTCCCATGCCAAAGAATAAAGCAATCTGTGGTGAGGGTTTATCACTTCTTTCCACCCATCTTGCACCTCCTGTGTTAACTCTGTATACTCCACAACTTTGCTTTCCAGTTAGCCCCTAGATGCGGTGAAGAACCAATAATCAAATTTGATCAAGATGAACATCAGGTTGTAAACGGCCACAGTTTCCAGCAGTAATTATAGGCAGTATGAGAAAAACAAAAACCAACAAAAAATGGTAGATAAGGGGCACAGAACTAATCTGAGAAAATTTTTTTCTGGACTGCAATACAATATTTAGTGTTTGATTTGGAAGAAAAGGAAACAAACAGTGCAGGTAATCTGTCTGGGCTGAATGGAAGTGCCATAAGAGGAATATATCACAGCAAACTGTGACATATCACAATTTCATGTGAAATCAATCCAGCAATACCTGCCTATGTCATGACACATAGAAGGAGAAGATAAAGCACTGGATTTATTAGTTTCAAATCAGAGAAAAGAAAAGAAGAATTAACCCCCAAATTTTTATCCATAAACAACTCCTAACTGACATGTAATTCCATTTTTCCTTTTGCCTAGTTCTTACTCAAGTGAAAGATAAATCCAGAAAATTTTTAGTTTTTTCAGTAGCTAAGAGACATCTTTTATTTCACCATGGTGTTATTACCACTTCTCACCTCCTCAGAGGCAAAAAGATATTTGATCCAGGCCCATTTCTGTCTCTGGATGGCATCCCTGGAGCCTATGTTTGAAACAGGACAAGATCCCATTAATTAATTAATTAATTAATTCATTCATTCTCTTCCTCTCTCCCATCCTCACATCTACTTCAGTCTTTCCTGTTCATCACTCTCTGTTAGAAGAATCACTTCATAAATACACAAACCCAGCCCACTTTGAAGCCATTTTATCAGCATACTTTAACTGATCAGTTACTCTGAGATGGAGATCCATGTTGGCTCTACAATATGTAGACTGTCAGATAGTTACAGTGGCTGAACATCTGTTATGTACAGGTCACAGCAATTGTTTTAAAAATGAGCAGTCAAGTTCAAAACATGCAGAAAAAAGTATTTCAAAAACTCATGCTTTTTCTTGAGCTGAAGAAATTTGGAATTTGAAAATCAAAATCTGAAACATACTACTTGCAAGTTTTACAGAACAGTTCTATTCTGATAATTAAAGTATTCTCCTAATTTTTTTCTCATGAGAATATATGTGACAAGAGGTTTCTGGTAATTTATATCCACTTCTAAGATCAAAACTGATATTTTCCGATAATTGACTGCAGAAGCACATTACCAAGGCAGAAAAGAAGGTAGAAAAGATGGAAATTGAATGTCCTAGATAAAGAACTACTCAGTATGTAATGATCTACACCTTAAGAAACCTAAGAAAAATCATAGCAAAATAAGGATGATACTTTTGACTCTAAGTCATGACTGAATATTTTCTCTATATGGAAATTCCTTGTTCTGCAGTGTAAAACTCAGTTTCTTGCTTTGTGTCCTTCCCTTGTCCCCAAGGGAAACGCTGCTTTCTTAAAGTGTAAATCTCCTATCTGCAGTGAATCTCATCTAATTGTAAATATATATCTAAACAATTCCTTCAAATTTTAAAATGCTCACCATTTTCACATGGTTTTTCAGGTGCTTATGACATTTTTAAGTTGCTTTTGACTCAGTGGGATCAGAATTAGTTGTAAAAGGAGAATGCCGGAGCACTATTAACTTGTCAATGCTTTTTATTTTTTTTTATTATGCAGTACAGAGCATCAGAAAGAAAATTTTATGGAGTACAGGGGTTGTGTGCCAAGCTCCATGTGCAACACACAGAAAATGCAGTCACCAGGATGCTTTACTGATCTGCTCATAATTTTTAGGATTTCTTGAAAGAGAAATCTCCATTTTATTCTCATTCCTTGAGTGGATGCAGCATGTAAACCAGACCCTTGCCAAGTATTCTCTTCTCAATTTGGTACTTAATACTAAATATACTTTATATAAAGAATTCTTTATTTGATATTCGGCAGATTGTCATGGGTTTGGACAGACTAGACACTGAAAAGAATGACAGATGCTCTTCCCACCTTCTCCCTTCACAGGGGGGAAATGATGGGCGAGAAAGTGACTTAGAGATTCAAAAGAAACTAAACTACTTCAATGAAATATTATTAATAAAATTATATACAAGAAATATAATAGTATCAGAAAAGGAAATAATGAAAAATATATGTCATCGGCAGGCACTAGGTAAGTCCCAGACTGGAGTCAGCAATTGACAGGAGATAAATTCGATTCAGGATCCAGATCTGGATTCAAGAAAACATATACTGGGATCAAAGGCTGGTGAAAAGATGTCAGCCACTGAAGGAAGATGTTGACCACCTTTGACCCCTCACCTTTTATACTGAGCATGATGGATATGGGATGGAACACACTGTGGGTCAGTTTTGCATCACCCATCCTGTCCCCATCTCCCCAGAGGTGCAACTCCTCCACGCTCTTCTTTTTCTTACCCTCCAATGGGGCAAATAGAAGTGTGAGCTGACTTTGGCTGACATAGCAACAACTGTAGCAAGAGCATCTCTGTATACCATTCCTTGGCATAGATTAGAAGCAATCAAGTCTTATTGGTATCTGGAAGTGGACTGCTTTCTGTAAAATATGTTGGTAATTTCAGAATGCTTATTTACTTAGAAGTGGCTTAGCTGAAAAGAACAAAAAATTGTTTCTGTTTTGCCTCGAACTTATTTAGAAAATGAGTACTCTCATTCTCTGAATTCTGGTCAGTAAAATATCCTGAGTATCCTGAAGGAAGGAGGAAGCTGTGATTGCAGCTGGTAAATGCTGCAGTTTCTTCAGTTGCAGGTCAAAAGCTGAGCATAAACCCTTGTTTTGGTAGATTATGCACAGAGAACATATATCTTTAACTGTAAATGCTTAAAATTCTGCAAATCTATAATTTGTTTCCTATCAGTGTTTTTCATGTGCTCTAGGCTTTTTGTGACCTTTAAGAGAACTACATGTCTTCCTAATAGCACTAGCCTACCTGACAGATTTTTATCTATATTTGAAAATGGGGATTGGAGGCAAGCTCAAGTCCTTGACATTCCACTAAATGGAAGCAGTCTGCTGTGTCACACTATGGTCACCTTCTCATCCACCTGTGCTGTCCCTCTCATCTTCTTTGTACAGCCCAAAGGAGGTGAGAGGCACTCACTTTTATGGGAGTGAACTTGAGAAATGGGATCAAGCATTTGTGTGTTATGCCATACATGATCTTGTAGCTTTAACCCCTTTTGACTGTGCAATAAGTTGTTGAGAGTGAAATGCTGTTTCTTACAAAGAAAAGAAGACAAACTTATTGGAAAATAGTCTATGTGCAGAGAATACATATTAGAAAGGACCCTGCAACTTCCTGGGACAAGTTTTCAGCTGGAAGGAGATTGCTGTTTGACAGCAAATCCACTTCATACATGTGCTGGTGTTGGCTAGGAGGGTTTGCAGGTGCTGGGCTGGGTACCCTTTCTTACACACTGAAACCAATTCATCACCTGTGGCAAAGGGAAGGGAAGGAAGCAGGCGCTGCCTGGTTGATTTGTCATCCACAAAGCAGGATAAGAAGGTGTTCTGTTCCATGAGGCAGCTCCAAACAGCAGCATCAAATCCCATTCTAGAGTCCTGACCAATCCCTGTGGCAGGACAGCTGGCACCCAGGCTTTATGTCTCTTTCACAGGGACACAGTATGATCAAAGTCGGTACTGTTAACCCAGGGTCTGGCTCTGTCATCAGACATTTCAAGCAATCATGTACTAGGTACCACTGCAAACCCTCAACCACTCCAAAGAATAACCAATTGTGCATGGAAATCACCTGCCAGTGGATGTCCTTTTTCTTCCACAGACACAAATTATGATCTGCCTCAGCACAGATGGCCAGTGTTTAAGAAAAAAGATTAGAAGTTTTTGCTACATGTAACCTTGTCTGTTCTTTAAAATACAATCTCTCTTCTGTGGTATTTATGGGAACCTCATAAATAAACCATCCAGCTTTTTTGGTGACAAGTAAAAATGCTGCATTTTGCCACAGACAGAAAATATCAGACTTTAATTCAGTGGTATTTTTCTGTGTTGGAAATAGTTTTAGGCAATTCCTGGAGATTTCGCAATGATGTTTTAATATTACTTTCTCAGTTCATACACTGAATTGGTCAAGCAGGAAAGCTAAAAGGCTATTAATTCAAAATGATTTCTAAGTAAAGAAGATGTTCATTCTAACACCTGATCTGTACATATTCTACAAGGATTTATGTAACTATTTATCATAGCTAATGTTAGAATTTGACATAAAAGTATATGCATAATGTAATTTATTGTTCTGAAACTCTTTGTAGCATACATGCATAGGCTAATACAATAGTTCTGTGGAATTTTGCAAATTACAAATAGTGGTGTGATGCAGTCTAGAGGCAGATGAACTCCTAACACTAAAAGAGAGGAAAGAAAATATAACTACATATAACTACACCATGGGATATGTAAAAATATAGCACTGGACAATGTAGCAATGAGAATGTTAAGGTTATCTGACACTCCTTAGCCTTCGGTCTGCACTGGTGAGACTCCCATTTGGTGCCTAAATCGAACCAGTTATTTTGCTTGCTGATTGCAAGCCACCACAATTGAGCTATAAAGTGAGTATAACTCCTGCATCTCAGTGTCATCCGAACTTCAGCAACAGCCAGCAATAATTCTACTGGAAAAATGCCTTACAACCATGTTAATATACCTGTGTGTCTTCTTTCTCCCATGCTAATCTTCTATAACTGAAAGAGTTTTCAATTTACCTGCCACAAATGCAGTACAGCAAAATGTAGCCATTGATTATTTGTTTCAATTAAACACTAATAAGAAAAATGTTAATAAAGAGTTTAATTAAATAAAAAGTGATGAAGACATAAATATTAGAAACAGTTCATATCAGTATTTGAATGTAAAGATGAGTGAGAGAAAGACAGGAAGAAGAACAACAAGTGTGCTTGAATGGGTTCAGAGGCTCATGCTCAATTTTCCAAACTATTACGCTGCTTCCAAGCCACTGAAATTTTGTTGATGTCAACTAAGCCACATTAGTAGGAAGATTAAATAGCTATGGGTCAAGCAATCACTAGTGCTTCCAAAAATGCCCATTTCTGCCAGGTGTTCAGCACCACTGTCTGGGAGAGGAACACCATCTGTTCCAGTGTGGCTTGGTATCATGTACATGTCTCAGAATGAACTGAGTTCAATAGCTCTGAAGGAAGATCTAGCCTTCCATAGCCATCTTCCAAAGAAGGTGCCCTTTTATGTTGAAAAACCAGAGAGGTTAAGGGCTGGTTCTCACAGGAAAGGCATGGCTTCCAGTAGCCTCAGGCAAGATCCATGTCTACCTGAGATATTTTCTGCAAAACAGAGAGGAGATGAACTTGAGATCCATCTGTTATTGTACACTAATTAACATGCATCCAATCCTCTTCTTCCAAAACTGTTTTTTCTCTGTCTTTGCCCTACTTCTTCATGTATCTACAAGCAGAGGAATTATCTTTGTCTGCCTGCTATCAGCTCAGTTGTCTTTCTTCAAGACCTAGCTAAATTTATTACATTTCACTCTCAGAAATCAGCGGCTTGGTCTAATGAGAGATTTCCTTGCCCATGGTAGGGGGTTTGGAGCTAGAATATGTAAGGTCCATTCCCTAAAACATTCTGTAATTCTACAATTCTATGAAAGCTGTTTATCTATCTATTGTTGTTAATTTTAAAATTAAAGACACTGATGGAGCATTAGGATCTTTTTTGAAAACAGAAAAAGGAATTTTCTGTAACTTTTCCAAAGAAATTTAACAGTATTTCTGTGTTAGGGCAGCCTGCCTTGCAGATACATACAGTGTGACTCACCACGGTGGGTTGGAGATAGGAGTTATAGTGACCGTAAAAAATAAAATAAATAAATAAAAGACTTCTGAATGCAGTTTTCTTACACAAAAGGACAACACTTCAGCAGAGGATTATATTCTCCTCCAGCTGCATAACACTTCTGTAACAAATCACTGTACTTGAGGATGAAGAATTATTCACAAAGCCATTTTGCTACATAGCATTTTATATATCGCCTCATGTCTCCTGGGAATATTAAGCTTTCATTTTTTTGCATGGAGATTTGACAAAAGAAAACCAAGCCCACAAAACTTACCACTTCAAAGCTTATAGTTCCAAAAAACCTGCAACTGTCAATGGAAGTGATAAAAAGTCAAGGGATGTTCCAACAAAGCTGTATCTCCTTCTGCAGGAATCTAAGTGGCACAGTATTCTGCAAGAATTGGTCATCTCATGACAGCACTAATTAATCTGATTCTACCAACATTAATTTTGATATCTCTGCTTTTATTGAAGTAGGAAAGGCCATAAGCATCCAGCAAACTCTGAAACATTACTCTGTAAATACTAGTGGTTGAAGAAGGGAACACTTCCCCAAACTGTGAAGAGACTGCAGACAGAAAAGCTACTAAAAAGACTTTGTTGTGGTCTTATTATTAATTCCTTCTGCTCTTTTCAGAAAACATACATTTCATTTCCTGCTGCAATAGATAATTTGAAGATGATTCTTTCCTCTTGTTTCTGGGTCAGAGGCACTCTTGATAACAAGAAAGATACTAACCTGAAGTCTCCTTGAAATATTGTGATTGCAGGGAGGTATCTCCCCTGGCCAAGATTTGCAGCTGTGAACCTTACCTCATCTTAATAGCAGGTCTCAGTGCTTCTCAAACAATATCCTGTTATTGAGAATACTCTGAAACACAAACAAAGGCTGCAATTTCCTCTCAAGAGGATTTCTGTCTCTTATCTCCTTCTCTTACCTCCAATTTGGACTTCTGAGAAAACATTAACAGTCAGCTAGAATCTCAGATTCACACTCAATCTTCCTTTCCTAGTAGTTATTTATCCCACAAAAAGCCGAGCATCAATGTCTGACTATCTGGTGAGAATGAGTTGTCTTGGTATCAGCCAAAGAAAGATCTCCCAAAAGTATCACCTAAAAACTTGCTTGAGCAGCTATAGGAAATGATCGGATGATAGCTAATTGGCGAATCTGATATGATTGGTGCTAAAAGTAGCATCTAGATATATGGTTTCTCAGAGTGAGTAAAGAGGAAGAAGATAGCTTACAGTTTTTTCTTTGAACTTCATTCCTTAACATATGTATTATGTTACCCAGTAGGAAACTCAAAATGAGGACCAGTCATTCCACAGTTTATCCTTGGGGAGAGAAATTAAAATAGTAAGACGTGTAAAAGGCCAAGTAGTCACCACAGTACTGCAAGGCTCTTAGATGAGCAAAGTTAGGGCTCTTCATGGCATATGAAGTGGCTGGAGACAGAGAAGGGATTACATTTCCCCAGCCAGCACTAATTATTTCCTCACACAGTGCTTCATTAATTATCTCTACCCTATTTTCTCTCAAAATCCATCTACTAAATCATGTTAACTCTCTCTGGAATGCTCTCCATATTGAGATTGCTCTCCACATTAGAGACTGGTTATCACTGAAATTAAGGCTCAGGATAAAGGGTTCTCCATTCTTAGCAGAAAGGACTGTAATAGGACTGAGATAGAGTCACAAGAGTTGTAACTTCACAAAGCCATGCTTGGATTGACTTCCTCTGTATCCTTTGCTCTGAGAATGCTTTCTCCATAGCAATGTATCTAAAACCAGCACTGCAGCTTTAGAAGCTGATGGACAATGTGGAGGTGTTAAACAACACTGAGTTGTCCACAGTCCAAGAGGTTCCTCCAGTGCATTGATGACAAGTGATGGCAAATGGTGGATGAACCAACTAGGAGAGGAGAACTGCTAGATCTTATCCACACTAACAAGGAATGTCTGGTTGAAGTAGCAAATGTTGAGGGCAGCCTTGGTTGCAGTGACCACGAGATGGTGGAGTGCAGGATCTCATGTGGCAGGAATAGGATAGCAAGCAGAATCACAGCCCTGGACTTCAGCAGGACTAACTTTGCCCTCTCCAGGAAACTGCTAGGTGAAATCCCATGGGACAGGGTACTAGAAGGTAAGGGGATCCTAGAGAGCTGGTTAGCATTCAAGCACTGCTTCTTCCAAGCTCAAGATCAGAGCATCCCAACTGGTAGGAAGTCAAGAAAGGGAGCCAGGAGACCTGCCTGGTTAAACAGGAAACTGCTGGGAAAACTCAAGTGGAAGAGAAGAATCTACAGATCATGGAAGGAGGGAGTGACTACCTGGGAGAAATATAAGACTGTTGTCAGAGGATGTAGGGAGGCAACTAGGAAAGCTAAGGTCTCCTTAGAATTAAGCCTTGAAATAGGAGTCAAGGGCAACAAGCAGGGCTTCTTTAAATATATTGCAAGTAAAACATGCACTGGAGGCAGTGTGGGCCCACTGATGTGTGAGAAGGGTGCTCCAGTGACTGCGGGTACTAAGAAAACAGAGTTAGTGAATGCCTTCTTTGTATCNCAGATCATGGAAGGAGGGAGTGACTACCTGGGAGAAATATAAGACTGTTGTCAGAGGATGTAGGGAGGCAACTAGGAAAGCTAAGGTCTCCTTAGAATTAAGCCTTGAAATAGGAGTCAAGGGCAACAAGAAGGGCTTCTTTAAATATATTGCAAGTAAAACATGCACTAGAGGCAGTGTGGGCCCACTGATGTGTGAGAAGGGTGCTCCAGGGACTGCGGGTACTAAGAAAACAGAGTTAGTGAATGCCTTCTTTGTATCTGTCTATACTGCCGGAGGCTGCCCGGAAGAGCAACACACATCTGAGACTCCAGAGGATGTAAGGGTATAGGAGGAGTGTGCCTTAGTTGATGAGGATTGGGTTAGGGACCAATTAAGCAACCTGGGTGCTCACAAATTCGTGGGACCTGTTGGGATGCACTTGACGGTGCTGAGTGAGCTGGCGGAAGTCCTTGCTAAGCCACTCTCCATCACCTTAAGTAAGTCATGAGAAGCAATGATGTCTATATGTATACGTGAAAAGACAGGAAAGGTGATTAACTGGAATTTATTGAAGAAGTATGGGACCTATACATGACATAGATGTGCTGCCATTCAGTGAGACCTGGACAGTCTGGAGAGGAATTAGATTAAATATGACAAGGCAAGTNTGGGCCCACTGATGTGTGAGAAGGGTGCTCCAGTGACTGCGGGTACTAAGAAAACAGAGTTAGTGAATGCCTTCTTTGTATCTGTCTATACTGCCGGAGGCTGCCCGGAAGAGCAACACACATCTGAGACTCCAGAGGATGTAAGGGTATAGGAGGAGTGTGCCTTAGTTGATGAGGATTGGGTTAGGGACCAATTAAGCAACCTGGATGCTCACAAATTCGTGGGACCTGTTGGGATGCACTTGACGGTGCTGAGTGAGCTGGCGGAAGTCCTTGCTAAGCCACTCTCCATCACCTTAAGTAAGTCATGAGAAGCAATGATGTCTATATGTATACGTGAAAAGACAGGAAAGGTGATTAACTGGAATTTATTGAAGAAGTATGGGACCTATACATGACATAGATGTGCTGCCATTCAGTGAGACCTGGACAGTCTGGAGAGGAATTAGATTAAATATGACAAGGCAAGTGTCAGGTCTTACGTATGGGCAAGAACAATCCCATATAGCAGTATAAATTGAGGATTGACCAGTTAGAGAGCAGTGTAGGGCAAAGGGACCTGGGGGCCTGGTGGACAGCAGGATGCCCACAAGCTAGCAATGTGCCCTTGTGGCAAAGAAGACTAATGGCATCCTGGGGTGCACTAGAAGTGGCATAGTCAGCAGGTCAAGAGGGGCTCTTCTTCCCCTCTACTCTGTCCTTGTGACACCACACCTGAACTGCTGTGTCCACTTCTGGGGCCTATGTTCAAGGACAGGGAACTGTTTGAAGGAGTCCAGTGAAGAGCCACAAAGATGATGAAGGGAGCATCTCCCTTACAAGGAACAGCTGAGGGAGCTGGCTCTCTTTAGCTTGCAGAAGACTATGTGGTTACCTCAGTAATGTCTAGAAATACTTAAAAAGTGAGTTTCAGAAGGATGTAGTCAGGCTCTTCTCAGTGACCTCCAGTGATAGGACTCAGGGCAATGGGTACAAATTGGAACACAGAAGGTTCCACAGAAATGTAAGAAATCACTTTTTCACAGTGAGGGTGACAGAACAAAGGAACAGGCTGCACAGAGAGGTTGTAGAGTCTCCTTCTCTGGAGACATTTAAAAGCCATCTGGATGCATTCCTGTGTAACCTGATCTAAGTGGTCCTGCTCCAGCAGGGGGACTGGACTAGATGATCTCTTGAGACCCCTTCCAATCCCTGACATTCTATGATATGTGACTTCTATGTGCTTTGAATTACTCAATCCTAATAAGAATGCTGTAGCTATTACTGTAAGATTTGATGGGTCAAAGAACCATAGAGTAACTCAGGTTGGAAGGGATCAATAAGGATTAACCCAGTGCAATCCAGTGCATCACAGAACTTTCTATATTACTAACAGCATTGTTTAAATGCCTTCTGACTTTTTTACTTTTCCATTAAAATTTCCATGAATTGTCAGGAATTTCTTTATTTGTATGTTGTATATATAGATAGCCTTTGGTTAACAGAAGAATGCTAGGTCTATTAGTGTTTGTAGAATATTATAAAAAACACCACTATTAGCTCATTACTATGTGTAAAAATTCCTGCAGTCTAAAAAGAGCAGGATTTTTAATTCTACTGAATCACAATATAATGCTTGACCTAAGCAGACCATAGCTTCTCTGATTTCCTAACCTTGGCTCTGTTTTCTAATACTATGTTTGTCTTCCCTGGACTATACCTTTTTTAATCTGTATGAAGCAACTATGAACACAAACAGAACAAAAAGATTCCTCATTTTAAGTGATTTTTAATTTTAGATTGATCATAATTGGTTTATGAATCCTATTTTTTAACAGAACACTAAGATTAATGATGCAACATTGGACAGACTATTATCTAGAATCTGCTGCTTTTGACATTAGTGAAATACTACTTCTGATAGTAATGTCTTATTCCTATCCTTATTCTTCAGGCAGTACAACTTCAAAGGGAAATAAAATATGGGTTTTCTGATTGCCAGACCTTACATTTTTATTATTAGCTATTTCACATTAAATGATAACCTTCTGAACCAGTGAACTTTCTCTCAACAAGTACAGAAATAAATAACTAGCAATACCAGAACAGAATCTGAAAATCCAGGTCCCATCTTAACAGGCAATGTGTAGTTACACAAATTAAGATAGACTCTGTCTTTCTTCAGAGATGGCAAGAAGAAATGGGAAGAAAGTAAGCTGCTCATGCTATCAATTAATAGAATTTAGGTCTTCAAGACTCAATTGACTGATTCTCTTGCCTGAAATCTGAAATCATCTAGTCAGCTCATCATCCCTCAGAAACTTTAAACATGCTGATCCTCATAACACCTCTGCATCTTACTTGGAATCAATAGTTTGTGTTGGAAGGGACCTTAAAGATCACCTAGTTCCAACCCCTGTGCCATAGACACCTCTCAATGGATCAGGTTACACAGTGCCTTGTCCAGCCTGGCCTTAAACACCTCCAGAGAGGGGGCATCTACAACCTCTCTGGGCAACATGTTACTTTTGATAGATAGTTGCACATTGTGGAGTCATTGTACATCCAGAAAATGAAGACAAAAAATGATGGGAAGGCATCTTTGCAGGAATACACTCCTAAAAATTAAATTTCAACAGATCTGCTAGGCTGTTACATTTGCAGACTGCTTGAAAATGGTGAATACTTACCAAGAGGGTAAACTGGCCACTGGGAGTTATTCAGTGGCCTGAGAGTTATCAGAAATTGAGATTAAAAAAGGGAGTCAGAACTGTGGAGATGAGGAAACCCAAAGCTTGTCTTTTAGTTTTTAGTTTACACCAAATTAAGATGAAAAGGAATATTGTAAGTCTTCCATTTATCTCCCATAGCCAGCTACTGGCAAAATCTGCCTTTCTAGTTTATCGGACTGCTGCTCACCACTGATCTAAACAAAAAATTCATCCCTCATCATCTTCTTCAAATAATCTTGATCTTCCTTAAAACCAAAAAGAAAAAGAACATTTTCTAACATTGTATTGTTATGAAAGTCAGTTCTCATATGTGTCTGAATGAAGCTGAATATGCTTTCCAGAATGGTAAGACAGTTACAGGGATCCATGCTAAGACCATGAGGAAAAGAAATAAAATGATGAAAGAACAGATTTTTCTGAGGAATAATAAAAACAATAATCACAGGTCACAAAATGTTGGGGAAAAAAACTTCAACTGAGAAACAGTTGAACATCAGAAGGAGCAATTTCAACCTTAGATACAATTAAAGAACCAATAACTAAGGCATTTCAAGGTTGCTGTGACTTCACGGAAAAGTCAATGTAATTCTTTCTGATGACCTTGGGAGCTGAAAGAAAAGGCATTTTTATCTCTTTAAAGGGCGAAAAGATTTCAGTGCTGTAAGGAAGTGACTCTGCTTTCCCATATGCATCTGAGACTCTGTAAAGCCTGTATGAAATCAGAATTGACACAGAAGACTGAAAATCTCAAATAACTCCTTTTTGAAGAGTTTAGAATTTGATCCTCCTTATTATATTTCCTTTCACAACATCTGATTCAATGGCTTGTATGGCCTAATTGCTTTAATTCTAAGTGTGTAGTGCATTTCCTGAACAGTATTCTTACACATTCATCACTGTGTGAAAGAGGCCAGACATATAAATTAATAGCTATATTTCAAGTCTACCACAAAATAATAGCTAGTACCTGAGATGTTCCAAAAGGTTAAACTGCCCAGAGAGTTTTGATGATATTCAAATAATGCGTTACCATTTTTTGTCTTGTTTCAGACTTCCCACTTCTCTGTCAATCTCCTGGTTTGTAGAAGGCACTAAGATTCCAGGATGAAGTTAGTACAGTCATTTGCAGAAATGCCTGAACTCAAGTGAAGTAAAGAAACTTAAGTACTAGCAGCAGTCAAGCTCCATTAGTTCTCCCTGGCTCCTTTCCTCCTTTTTTTTTTTCAAAATCACATTTCCTCTTGTTTTGACCTTGGACACAGCTGGGAGTATTTTGTTAACATTTTAAAATACTAGACAAGGCAGAGAGCCAACACAAAACTTCATTTTAGTGTTACATTTTTGGCAAAGTGATAAGCAATTTGTAATGGGGAATGCTGGGCAATCTTAATGATAGGTGATAACTAAGAAACCATACAGAAAACAGACATCTGAGAAATCATGTTCTGAATTTTATCCTGGGAAATGTTTACTCTCATTTTCTGTCATTGCATGCTTATTTGATGTTCAAATTTAATTCATTTTTATGAGGCTGTGTTCTTTTCCTTTCATTGGAGGGCAAACTGCAACATGGATTATGTGATGGGTGATTACATGAGGGTGTACATCAGAGGCCCATGTTGTCACTATGTACTTGGCTCTTACAGCTATACATTTGACCATTTTATGATCTGCTCCTGTATGTTTCACATGAGTCAACTCGTTCTGCTATTGAAATGAAAGAACTGCTGTTTTTACCATGTTTGGTTGGCAATTCACTGAATAATATTCCTGCTAAGGGTCATTTACAGTACTTGCATTTAACTGTAGAATAGTATTTTCTACATTAGATTGTTCTGGATAGGAACATAAATTCAAATCAGATTCCCATAAATTATCAATATACTGTGGATGTTCATATGTTATGAACAGATTATAGACACTTAGTGCATCAGTCCTTTCATTAAAAATTACCTGGAAACACCACAATCCTCTTCTGCAGTGCACTTGCACTTTAATGAAGACTGCTCAGGGGAACAGACTAAAACACTGTAAAACATTTCACTCCTTTGTGTGTGCTTGTAAGAAGACAAAGTACCTTTTAAGAAAACTTCCAAGTTATTTTCTTGGGTACTTTCTTAGCTTCATTCCCTCTAGGTCACAAAAGTTGACACAAAGGGAATGTGCAGAGAAAAATGTCCTTCTCATAGCTGTTTGATTGCAATTGAGAAGAAAAGGCTAGAGGGGTTTCATGCTGCAGCCTTGCTGACACTAAAAAAGAGGGATCATATGCAGAAAGAATCAGAAATGTCCTCCTATTTTATATGTCCTATTTTATATGACTTCTCAGCGTTCTTGAATTAGCATATTAAAGCAGTTTGGTACAATAGATAAGACAGTATAACTGGAATTCCTGGTTATAGTTCAGCTTAGGCTACTTAATTTCTTTGTGACCATGAGAAAATGGCTTGTTCTTTCTGCATTACCAGAGATAAAATCCTGACATCAACAGAGGCCAATATTCCTTTACTTCAGTGCCAATGAAGGCTCTCCTACAACAAGCTCTTAATCTCTCTAAAGCTTTTAGATGTTGTTACAATTCTTGTTGCTAATTCACTGAAACAGAACTTACCCAGTAATCTGATCAGTCTAGAAGGTCTTCTTGAAGCTCTGTGTCCTCACAGAAGGCACAATTGGTTGTGCACCCTTTTGAAACCTTCATTAAATTTTACCGAGATCAGTGGCATACCATGATGACTTAGATGTAAAGTTTCATTATTGTGAAAATTGCAAGAAAAACGCTTTCCACCTCTCAGTTTTACAAAAGAAAACACCTATACCATCAGAAGGGTCTTCAGAGCAAGCTGTTGCATGATCCCAAGGGAAATTATTGAAACACATAGTGCTATAAAAACATTTATCAATTTAAAAATTATTTTTAAAGCCATGACAGCAACCAAACATGGCAGTATCTTTTTAACTTGTAACTGTGAAAGCACTTGTTTACACTTCATTTTTTAACCTCAGAATTCAAAAAAGGAGTAAGGGTAAACTTTTTTCTTTATATGGAGCACGGTATGAAAGAAGTCTTGGGAAGAGAGAAACAACATCTGAACTAATTACCTTCAAAAGATCCATCTAATGATGCTGAGTTTTCCCAATGCCATGAGTTTTTTTAGTGGAAGAACTTTAGCTTTTCTTTCTTTTCTGTTTTTTTGTTTCCCTGTTTTCAAATCAGGCATAAACTCCCAGGACTAGACCCTGGGAAAGTTTGAAAAAAGATCCCAACATTAATAATTTTTTTTTCTGTTTCCTTGGGAAATTAGAAGAAGCTTTTATTGTTTTTGTTTTATTTAACTGTCTGGATGAAACTGAAGGGACTCCAATACTTAAGCTAAATAAATTTTACAAAATAGTAAGAACTGCAAACACCTTAGTACATCTTGTTAAGCTATTTTGACATGGCTCTGATGTTGTGATTTCCCTATCTGCTGAATATCCAAGAATGAGCTTTTGGTCTTTTAGTTTTACCTGAATCCTAAATTCCAGGAACACAGCCAACAGTATTTAAGTATGCTATGACATAACTTGGAAATAGCTCATTAGCTAAACAAATGATGCCACTTCCATACTCAGTTCAGGAAACAAATTAATTCCTATATTAAGTTATGTCACTTGTGACTCTCATTGTCTAAGATCTTCCCAAGCAATGCTATTGTCCAGTATAAGGATACCTTTCTAAATAATTACTTTCCTACTTACAAAGAAGGAGGGTGCCAGTGT
>VZTY01012566.1:35774-89716 GCA_013400935.1 Turnix velox | reverse complement strand
GAAGCAGCTGGATGAGGCACTGAGCTACCTGGTCTTGTCTTGTGGGAGGGGTTGGAACTAAATGATCTTTCAGGTCTCTTCCAACTCAAACCATTCTGTGATTTTATGAACAACTTTTGGGGAAAAGAAGGAGGAAAAAAAAACCAAACCAGTTCATGCCCTCCCACAGTAAATAGTTTGGGGATGAAGTGAAAACTCTGTTAATGGATTGATCTGTAGTTTGCTGACTGTTATGATGCTGTGCTTATCTTGGGAAGCTTGAGCTTGAATTGGTTCTGCTGAGAACACTGTGCCAGGTGAACTGTTTGCATGTTTGTACATCACGGGCATGAGGGTTTTGAAGAATCAAGAGGGAGAAAGAATATTAGTTCTTCCCTCTTCCAATTCACCTAAAGCTTTGCCAAAACTCAGCCTGGTGTTCACTGTCTTTCCCCCCTGTTTGTTAATTTGACTGTGGAGTTTTCAGAGTTCTCAATTTTCCCCCCAGGTCTCCCCTGAAGCCTGTGCAGCCCCCCAAGCCAGCTGGAGCATCACAAAGGAAAACACAGAAAACACGAGGGGCTGCACTGCCAAGCAGTTTGATAAAGTGCATATTCAAGCATTATGCAAAAATGCCAGTGGCCAGAGAGACTTATAGAATTGTTGAAAAAAGGTGAGTGACAGCAAAATGCTCCTCTTTTTCTTTTCTTTTTTTTCTATTTTTCTCTCTTGAAACAAACCTGTAACAGGAGTTCTGCTGGAGCTGGGGAAAGTCTTGAAAGGGCAGGTTAAAATAAGGAAGGAAAGCTGCGGGTTGCTTTTAGCCACTGTGAGGGTCTCAGTGACAAACATTGCTTTTCAGGATCTTTTGGGTTTGGTCCCAACCACTTCAAACTGCACCTTTCCTAATCTGCTGTAGCTAATGGCATTGCTGGCATCTTGAGCAGGGAGGCTCTAGGATGTTTCTTCTGAGCAGCTGTAGTGCAACTCTCCCACCCTCCAGAGGTGGGGGAGTTGCTGATGTTCCACACACATCCCCGGTCTGACTTTATTTCCCTCCTCAATCCTCCTGCAGCTCAGAGAAATACTTCAAGCAGCTGTGCTGTGATCTGGAAGCTTATGTCAACCACGCAGGGAGGAAGACAGTGGAGATGGCCGACCTTGAGTTGCTCATGAGGAGGTAAATGGAAGATTAATTAACCCATAGATGTGTTTGCTGGTGCTTTGGTAGCTCACTAGGACTGTCCCTGCCATGGTGTGCACTAGCAGTATTTCCATAGTAGCTGTGGTATTTTGGGATTTCCTCAATGTGGATCTACTGATTCCCACTGTGGAGGACACGTTCCTCTGTGGGCAGTAGCTCTCCTGGTCCCTGTCCCTGNGAACAACCCCAACTCCTTCAGTAGCTGTGGTATTGTAGACAAACCTGTGTCCCCTAGAAAGCTGCCCACAAGTCGATGTCTGTAGCTTCTCTGTCCCAAGCAGCCAGAGCATTTCAGCTATTCAATGCAAAAACATCACAGCAAGAAAAGTTGAAAAACTTTGCTGTGGTGCTGAGTTTGAGTGGAAACACTTGTGGCTAACGAGTCTCTGTTTTTTTCTCTGCTTTCCTCTTTTTGCACAAAGACAAAGGGTGGTGACAGACAAGATGCCACTTCGTGTGCTGATAGAGCGTTACCTGCCTCTGGAGTACAGGAAGCTCCTGATTCCTGTTGCCACCAGTGGAAATAAGGTGATCCCCTCCAACTGCATGTTGCCTTGAGAGCCGGAGGGTGCTGGCTCCAAGTGCAGCCTCTGGCTTGTTGTGTATAAGGTCACCCCCTGGTGGTTTTCCACCTTTACTGAGTAAAGGACTGACATTCTCTTGGACTGATTGAAGTTGTGCCATAGCTGTCACACCAGCCTGCTCCATCTCACCAACCTGTTACCACGAGTAATTTGACTAACCTGAATTTTTTCTACTGCTTGTTGAGCACTTGTACAGCTCTGATAAATAAAATAATGTATGTGTCCTGCATGTGAGAGATGCTGCCCTGTGTTGTTCAAAGTGTAGACATCCAGCCATGTGCTCAAAGGAAGAGAGTTAAGTGCTGCCTTCCCAAAAAGAAGCAGGTCTTTACACTGAGTGGTTTTTCTAGAGCTTTCAAACTTGGGGTCTTGTCCCCCTGTGTGAGTCTAGTCTGGTCTCCTGAGGCAAGGGTAGATCATCATCCTCATGTGATTACTCCAGCTGTTGGCAGATGTGAACTGAAAGGGGAAATACACCTTGTACTTGAGATGTGACTAATTTCATGGGGAATTAGGGAGCAACGCTTGATGATTTGGGAAATCAAGTTTTCTGGTGCACAGGTGGTGGGTAGGGGACCAGGAAACCTCCCAAGGCAAGTCCTTCTGAGCTGAAGTGACTGTGCAGGGGTTTCAAAAGCCAACTGTTTTGCTGCTTGAGCTGGAAATGAAGCTTCTGAGAGCTCAAGCCAGCCTGTCCCCTCAGTCTCTGCTTGCATGGGAATTACTGAATGGCTTTGGTTGGAAGGACCAGGCTGGATGAGGCATTGAGCAGCCTGATCTAGTGGGAGGTGTCCCTGCCTGTGGCAGGGGGGTTGGAACTCGATGATCTTTAAGGTCTCTTCAAACCCAAACTATTCTATGATTCAGGTTGTTGAGTCCAACCATCAATATAGCTCTGAAGAACCATCACTAAACCACACAGTGTCCATCTCTCAAATACCTCCTAGAAATGATGATTCCACTACTTCAAATTGTTTAGTACAAACAGCTGGGCCTCCTGCAGGCTTCAAAGGCTTCATTTATTCTCAATAGTGGAAGCTGCTTACTCCCCACCAAAGCCTGCCATGTTCCCCTCTCTGCCTGAGGACCCTGCTCTTCTGATGTCTCCAGTGAGGAGTCTCTCCAGCACCATTCCCACAGCCTCAGCTCCTTCATCTGCTTTATCTCCTGGTACCTGGTAAGCCTGGCCAATGCAGGTGTCCAGTGCCTGTACATCAATGTTGTGACTGATGGAGCAGAAGGTGGTCTTCAGGGCATCTGCTTCCACCTCTCTGTTCAAAAACAACTTGGTGAGTGCTGTGCCGTGGTACGGGGGGAAAGGAACCCTCACTGGTGTGTGCCCCACTGAGAATGGAGATGCAGAGTGGAGGGGACTTTCAATATTCTCTCTGCTTCAACCACTATCTCTTTAATCATTAAATAACGTATAAGATGGAAGCTGCAAAGTGCTGAATTTGAAACTGAGCAGAAGTTAGGGAGTTTCTGAAACACACAATATGAGGGATTGACTGAAGGGTGACCTCGTTAATGTTTAGAAGTATGTAAAGGGTGAGTGTCAGGAGGACGGAGCCAGGCTCTTCTCAGTCACCTCCAATGACAGGACAAGAGGCAATGGAAGCTGGAACACAGGAGGTTCCACAGAAATATAAGAAAAAACTTTGTCAAGATGAGTGACAGAACAGTGGCACAGGCTGCCCAGGGAGTCTTCTTCTCTGGAGACATTCAAACCCCAGCTGGCCGCCTTCCTGTGTGACCTGATTTGGGTGTTCCTGCTCCAGCAGGGCCATTGCACTAGATGTCTCCAGGTCCCTTCCAATCACTGATATTCTGTGATTCTGTGACTTTAATTTTGCTCTGTTGTTCACTTTTGAAAAAGAACCACATTTTCCCTTGCTGGCCCAGTGCCCACATTAGACAGAACTTCCTGTGCATCTCCCCAGGTTCAGTGGTGTCCTCAGTGCCTGGCAACAGGCTTTTTTTTTCCCCTGTGTCCACAGTGGGGTTCCTCTGCTCACACTGTCCTCATCTGCTGTCCCCATTGGCCCTTTCTCTCCAGACTTACCTTAAATCTCCCAGCTTGTTCTTCAGCTGCCTCAGATATTCCTCCTTCTCCCTGACATACTGGCTCCTGAGCTTTGCAACAAAAGGTGTAGAGTTCCCTTCCTCATCCTGGAAGGAATTAGAGGTGAGTTAGCACTCGGTGTGTGTTCCACTCCAGGTAGGACCTTCCCCCAATGTATTAAACTAGCTCCCCTAGAAATTTAATTTCCACGTGAAAAGTGGAAATAAAGAGACAAAATACAGTAAAAGCCTTATCCTCCAAAAGGCAGACTTGCACTGCTGTTGTCTACAGGTGTCCTTTGGTTGTTAGAGCTTGTTGTGATGGGCACTGTGACATTGCCTGGTCTATCCAGTGGTTCTGGTCAAAGTGATTTAAGCCCTAAATTAGGTTTAATCTTAATCAAAAAGAAAAAAAAAAGTTAAATTAGCTTACTTCTTCAAATAACAAGAGGTAGTTGATGAGGTCTTCAGTGCTGTCCAGCTTGTACCTGCTCACATCAACTAGATCTTGGATTGACTCTGCTTTTTTCAGGGGAAAAGCTTCTCTCAGAGCTGTGCTGTAGGGAGACAGGACATGTGGGAAGAAACACTTTGTGTTTTAGGACACAAGATTGTTTGTCTGTTCCATGGGCCAGATCTTCAAAAATGAATTGCTTCCACAGGAAACATATTTGGAGAAGAGCCTCCTCCACTGGCTGTCCTGGCACACAAGCAAAGCAGCACAGCCCAACATCTGACATGTGCCAGGTGTGGGCAACAATCAGCCTCTTGCCTGAGCTGCTGGGTGGTGAGGGATCCACTGTGTGAGCTGTCAGAGGCAGCCAGTCCCTTCTGCAGGTTGGAAATCAGCTGGTTCTGGCTGTGGTACTGCTCTTCATCTATCTGTGGGGCAGGAAAGATTCACAGGTCAGTAACAGGCTGAAGGAGTTGGGGTTGTTCAGCCTGGAGAAGAGAAGGCTCAGGGGGAACCTCAGAGGAGCTTCTCAATACCTGAAGGGGGCTACCCTCTCAGGACATCCTACAGATCCTCCCAGCACTTGAAGGGGGGACCTACAAAAAAGCTAGAGAGGGTCTTTTTGTAAGAGTATCTGGTGATAGGCTGAGGAGTAACAGCTTCCAACTGAAAGAGGGGAGATTTAGATTATGTATCAGGAATTTTTCACTCTGAGTGTGCTGAGCCCCTGGCTCAGGTTGCCCAGAGAACCTGTGGTTGCCCCATCTCTGGAAGGTTTCAAAGCCAGGCTGGATGGGACTTGGAACAACCTGGTCTGCTGGGACTGGATGGACTTTAAGGTCCCTTCCAATCCAAACCATTGCACGATTCTATGTGTGAATTGCAAATAGAAGCCTCTCATTGGAGAGAGCAGATGTGATGTGAGCAAAGTGTTTGGGCAGCAGGGGATCTTCTGGAAGCTTTGTTTGGAGCACCAGATCTTTCATGGAGAAGATGAGAGTCTGAGGTTACTTGTAGAGCCATGAGAAGGTGCAGCTTCTCAGGAGGAGGAATGGGAGGTGAAGCTCTTCTGCAGAGGAGCACTCCCCTTGCCTGCTGCCTGTCACCCAGGGGCGGGTGGGCTGTGTGTACCATGTACCTTGCCAGTCAGAGTGTCATAGAAAGATCTGAGGAGGTGGTTTGAAGGAGAGAGACGCATGTTCTCATAGAGGTTGTAAGACCATTCCATGGCAGCAGCATCTCCATACTTCTTCTGGAGGAAGCTGAGAAAGAATTCAGGGAGACTGGATCCTTTCCCTGTCTGGGGATAACAAATTAGTAACTCCCATAAGCAGCAGAAAGAAATCAACTCCACCATCTGCTTCCGTTTGTCTACAGATGTCTGTCTTTAGGGGATCTCACACAGTGCCAGCACTGGACTAGATTCTTCCCTTGTTATTAGAGCATTCAAAAGCTTTCTCCTAAATTTGTCCTCTGAATGTTGGCTAAGTTCACAATGAAGCTCTTCCATTGTTGAGACCATTGATAAAGTCTCCATTCCCACATATATTCCTGTAAAATCTGTAGGAACCTCCTGCCTTTGAGGTACTTCCCTTCTGTAGGATTTAGTTGAGCTGGGCTCATGGGTTGAGAAATGAAAGCAGATACTGAAGAGAAGCAGAGACAGTGATTGCAGGGGTTCCACCTGCCTTGGAAACTAAGTTCTAAGACAGCTGCCACAGAAATCAATAAGACATTTAGGGCTGATCTCATAGTTGTTTCTCTACTTCTAGCTCAAAAGAAGAAATCCCTAACATGACTCTTCTCTCCCAAGGTTGCTGTCCTGTAGCACAGTGACAGGGCTTGTCCAGCATGTGGGGAGCTGGCATCATACGTGTCTCTAACAAAAGGAAAATTAATTAAATATCTGCTTTTATTATCTTTTTTAGTTTCATATTGCCCCAAGAGGCAACCCATAATGTCTGCCTTGGCAGAGAACACACCCCTCAGCTCTCTGCCCTCCAGTTGTCACTCCCAACTTTCTCTGGACCAACAAAGGGAAATTCCTTTGGTTTTGTGTAATAAATTAAAGCACTTTTATATTTATCCATTTACCAGGATAAACTACTTTTTGTCTTCACTCATTTTTTCTCTCCATGTCACTGCCCTAATTCCAGAATCAGAAGTCTGGGGAGTCCTGCCAGGCAGAAGGTTACTGCCTGCTTGTTCTTAGTGTTTCATGCAACTTGATCCAGATAAAACACTTGGCAGGACACAGGCAAGACTCTGGTGTCCCAAAATGGAGTGGCTGTCATAGGAAATACTGTTTGTGGAGAAGGAAAATGGGACAAACCTGCTGTTCTAGTGCAGTTTTCTCCTTCCAGACATCCTTTAGGATGTTGACCACATCCTTCTTAGTCAGCTTCTTGTTTTCGACTTCACCTTCATGCCTCAGGTACACAGGAACGTCATCGCCTTTGCCCTGAGGAATGGAAAAGAAACAGATATAGGTAAGGCATCTGCCTCCCTGGCAGCACTGCAGCACCAAAGCCATGAAATCAGTCATTTTTGTTGGTCTCATTCCCAGTACCATAAAAAACATCTGTCAGCATCTCTGCAGTGTGTCTCAAGTGCTCCAGGGAGCACAGAAAGGGACTGTGTGAGAGGTTCTGCTCAGCAAAAAATAGAAGAGGAAAGATCTTTCTTGGAAATATCTTCCAGGAACAGCAAGGGTGGCCAGTTCAAGCTTCTGGAATGGCTGAGAAAGAGATGTTGATGAACCAAAGAATTGCTGCTCTGACCTCGAGAAAACCTTTGGATACAGTTATGCTTGGTATGATGTGAAGAATCCTTGTAACATTTCCTCCTGCCTGTATCATTTCCACATTCCCCCAACCTTCTGTAGTGCAGAAGGTGAGTTGAATTAACTTCCTGATACCACACGGAGTCATTCCCTGCTGTGTGGTCTTGCTGCTTACTCTTAGTC
Source organism: Turnix velox (assembly GCA_013400935.1). Lineage (NCBI taxonomy): Eukaryota > Metazoa > Chordata > Aves > Charadriiformes > Turnicidae > Turnix > Turnix velox. Next base: position 82,469 of record VZTY01012566.1, on the reverse strand, counting down.
ATTCCAGAGCTTTGTCTGAGCTCACCTTGTCAGCAGAGAACTAAGCTGGGAGAAACCAAAGTCTGCTCTGCTGGATATTTCCTTGTCACTGCAGGCACTGCCAGGGGGTGGGGACAGGGGAGAAGGAGAAGGCTTATCAGCAGTAGGAAGATGTTCATTGGTCTCAGCCACACACTGTGGCACTAGGAAGGAGTTTTAAGCCAGAAGTAATATCTGCATGCTTGGTAATTCACATGGCATCCTTCTAAAGTGTAAGCTCACTCTTAGTTTCAGTAGTTTCACCTCTTCTGTTGCACCTGAGTTTCTCCATTTTTGAAGTCTTCAGTGGTTACAAATGGAAAGGAGAATATTGATGGAACCAGCCATGAAAGCAACTCTCCCACATTCCTAAATGGATATTTATTACCAGTTAATTTCAGTGGAAACAAGCAGAGAAGAGAATTTGCACATACCCATCCAGGGAAGACATCCATCTCTTTTAGTGCTCCACTTCCTATTTCCTCCAGCAGCACATCCACAAGCTCCTCACTGCTCTTCCCCTCAGCCAGACAGTCCCACCTCTCAGCTCCACCAGGGACCACCTCTGTGATGGCAAAAAGACCCTGAGTTTCTAGGAGTGGAGAATGCACCCACTGCTTTTGTGTGAGCCCCAGGAAGAGATTTATCATGCAGATCTCTAGTTTGTCTCCTGAGATGGAACAAGTTGCCCAGAGAGGTTGTGGATGCCTCCTCTCTGGAGGTATTTAGGGCCAGGCTGAGCAACCTTGGTCTAGTGGGAGGTGTCCCTGCCCATGGTTGGAGCTGGATGATCTTTAAACCATTCTACGATTCTATGTCTGAGACAAAACATCTCCTCCCTCTCAGACTAGTTGAAAATGGGGCACTGTAGGTGAGAAACACAGCAAATCAAAGTATGTAAAGATGAACTAGGGAATACATTTAGCACCTGAACACTTTGCCCAGTCAGGTCGAGGTGTGCAGTTCTGCTGCACTCTCTGCAGTTGGGCACTGAGGTCATCTCGCTCTTGCTCAGTCTCTCTGTGCATTTCCACCAGAGTTTCATGTTCCTTCTGGAGCTCTTCAAGAAACTCCTGCTGAGTCTTCATCTAAGGAGGATTGTAACAAACCAACCTGAGCAACACTCTTTAACATGGCACTGAGCAGCCTGGTCTAGTGGGAGGTGTCCCTGCCTATGGCAGGGGGGTTGGAACTCGATGATCTTTAAGGTCCCTTCCAACCCAAACTATTCTATGATTCTATGATTTCTGTTGTCAGGGGAGCAGTCAGTGTAGCCCAGAGACTCACACAGGGGCAAGGTCACCCCTATAGCTGGGTTTGATGCAGTTCCAGTAGGCTAAAGAAGCAATTTAAATGGAAAAAACAAACCTCCAGCTGGACAGAGAAGTAGCCCAGCAGCAGTTTCAGTAGCCATGGTTTGGACAACACTGTGCAGTCTATGTGAGATCATTCTAGTTCATTTATTTATATGCATGGCCCATCTCAGACAGTTCTCAGGCTGTGATCTGTGGGCTCTGATTGCATTTATGGTTAACTGAGTTAACTCAGGGGGGTTGGAACTAGATGGATGATCTTTAATGTCCCTTCCAATCCAAAACATCCTACCATTCTATGAAATCTGACTGTGAGGGCATTACTCATTTTGAGTGCTTGGGATTCTGAGATTCCAATAGATACAGAGTTTTTGGGGCAGGAGCTTTTCATGTATTTCATATACAAGGAACAAAGAATGCCCTTAGGTGAGCTCCAGGTTTCCTGAGTCCCTGCCCCAATCTGGCTACTGAAGTATCATGTTATATGTATGTTAATTAGGAGCTTGTGCTCACCTCCTGAAGTAAATCAGAGTATTTTTTCTCCAGCAATTCAAAATCTCTCCTGGGCACAGCATCTCCATAGTCTGCCATCATGTCATTCAGCTTCACCTGGGCTTTTGTGAGGTCCCGCCGAGCTACCTTTAATGCCAAAGTCAGCTTCACCACATCTTCACCCTTCACATCTTTAAACAACAGCCATTGATCAGAGCTCATGACAGCAAAATTGTGGTTTTCTAGATGATCCATTAAGACCTACAAAGTGGAGCCAAGAGCTGCATGGGTGCAGACAGTCTTGTTATTAAACAAGTCCAGAGGAGGGCCATGAAGGTGATGAGAGAGCTGGAGCCTTCTGAGGACAGGCTGAAGGAGTTGGGGTTGTTCAGTCTGGTGAAGAGAAGGCTCAGGGGGGACCTCACAGTAGCTTATCAATACCTGAAGGGGGCTACAGAAAGGCTGGGGGAGGAATTTTTAATAAGATACGTGATGGAAGGACTAGGATGTAAATTGGAAGAAGGGAGATTTAGGCTGGAGATAAGAAAGTTCTTTATGATGAGGGTGGTGAGACACTGGAACAGCCTGCCCAGAGAGGCTGTGGATGCTCCCTCTCTGGAGGTGCTTAAGGTCAGGCTGGATGAGGCACTGAGCAGCCTGAGTAGTTCAGGTTGGAAGGGACCTTAAGATCATCCTGCCTTCAATTGATCTCTTGTGCTAAATGTGACTTAGTGAAGGAGATGAGCCAGGTGGGTACATCCCTGTCTACTCCCTTTCCCTTTATGGTCTTTTTATCCATGAATTTATCTCCTCTCAAGAATCAAAGCATTTCTGAAGGTACCTCAGAGATACTCAGAAATTTCTCCTGCAATCCTACAGCCATGTCTGTGTACTAGGGTGTCAGTGCAAGACAGGTTCTTATGGAGAACACCTCCCTCTACCTCTGGCTTTGTGCTGTGTCACCTCCTGTCGTTCCTTGTACATGTCATTCTGCTTTGCTAGAAGCAGTTTGCGGGCATGGGACTCATTGAGGTAGCGAGTGTACTCCTCAGCCAGGCTTGCCTGCAGATGCTCCACCTGCAGGAGAGATGTAAATGTAAATTGGAAGAGGGGAGATTTAGGCTGGAGAGAAGAAAGAAGTTCTTTCCTGTGAGGGTGATGAGACACTGGAACAGGTTACCCAGAGGGGTTGTGGATGCTGAAGCTGCCAAAGATCCAGCATCCCTACCATGCCAGGTATTCAGCACCCACTCCAGATCTCCTGCTGGCACCAAAGGATGAGCCCCTGGGAGGTAAGACATCAGGGGGATAAAATCCACCCAGCTGGAACCAGGAAATGTTTGACTCATCATTGTCTAATTTACCTGAGTTTGAAGAGAACTCTTTTCTTCCTTCAAGTTGTCAATGACCTTCAACAAATGTTGTTTCTCTTGCTGTAAAACAGAAATCTTCTCTTTCTCCTTTTCCTGCAGTGCCAGTATTTGCTGGGTGCACTTGTCAGACATAGTTGTGACTGCGGCCTTCAGGGGCTCCAGGCTCTGAATTATCTTCTTCTGATAAGCTAAAGAGAGCAGAGGTGAGTTCTCACCAAGAGTATCAAAGTTTGAATTTTACTCAAACCCAGAAAATTGCTTTGGGAAAGAAGAACTGAACATGGAACTTTTAACACTCACAACACTGGAACAGGCTGATCAGAGAGGGTTTGGAGTTTCCTTCTCTGGAGACATTCAAACCCCACCTGGATGCCTTCCTGTGGGACCTGATCTTGGTGTTCCTGCTCTGGCAGGGGGATTGGACTCGATGATCCTTTGAGGTTCTTTCCAATCCCTGATATTCTGTGATTCTGTGACCCTAGTGAGTGCCTGAGGACTGAGAGCAGTGTCTTTAAGGGTTACAGCCCCTTGTTTATCCAGCTGTGCATACAAACTTCATAAGAAGTTAAAGAAGGATTCCTCATTTTATCCAGTGCCATTTACCTGGGTTTGGAAAACAAAGGATGAAAAGTATTTTCTATTGTTTTCCTGAGCACTTAAGGTTTTGAGATAATGAGCTTTGTCACGTTTCAGCAGGTGGCAAAGTGTCACCATTTAACCACAAGGAGTATATGGGGCTAAAGACAGCTGGTAATTAGCAATATAACCTTTTTTTTTTTTTTTTTGTGAAGGCACATGAACTTTGATCCTCTTTCATGTCTTCAAATGCCTGGTCTTAGGCAATCTTTTGTAATACAAGTAAATTGTTTACCCACTTTTCCCTCTTTTTTAAGTGTGCCTTGACCTCTCTTCTTTTGCCTTTCTCTTCAGTACATCTAGTACAGAACTTGGCTGCTCTCCAGGGCTTTCTCTGCTGTAACACCTGCTTTTGCCTCTCAACTCTTTCCCTTTTGACTTGAAAACTTGCCTTAAAGATATTTCTCCGGGGAACCTAGTGCTTGGGTTGGGTTCCACAACCCCAGTTACAGGATAGAATTTGATCTGATGTCACCTCCTTGGTGTGGAGGATTGTTTTTGTGACTGGATGGAAACCCAGCCAAAGAATAAAATGATCAAAGACGGGATATGCTGTGAGACAGCCTCATTCTGCTCATAACTGCATTATTCAGCAATAAAAACAATTCACTCCTCTACAGAAGGATAAAAATGCTTGTGGGTGCTGAATAAACTGACTTGGAGGATTTTTTAACTCCTCAGTGAAACTCAGTATTCATTTTTATGCACCAAATACTATGCAACAGATTTCAAGTTTAAAAATGCATCTGTAAATCTAAGAACAGGAACTACTTTTCTTATTATACTTGGGTGTGAGTTTCCTTCCCACGCTGTAACTGTACCAAAGGTTTAGCAAAACCCTTTCACCCTTCTCCATTAGAATAAGAGATGGCAAAAATTTAGAGCACTTAGCACAAGGGTTCTGCCCCTGTGCTGTTTGCTTGCTTGGTGTGACCTTGTTAAAACTTCAGCAAACCTGTTTTGAGGTTTCACAACTCCTGACCACAAGCAAACCTCTGCAAATTAAGTGCAATATTATTTTGAATTGTAGTTAGTGCTGCAAGTTGGCTGGTGAAGTGATAATTTTGCAGCATGGACACTGGTCAGTGCCATGTGAGAGCATTAGGTGTCTGGTGACCTCTCCTAACTCTTCCCATGACGTTCTCCTACTTGGAAAAATGGGCTTATTCAACTGTTTGAAGGCCTCTGTGCAAAGAAAGCTTTTTTGTCTATAATGAGGGCTGTGATTAGGTAGTCCAGGTAACAGGTTCTGTGATAAACAACATATATATCTTCTAAGGGACTGTTTTAGCAGGAGGCTGTTGACATTTGATAGCTGCTCAGTGCCCAGTGTGAAATAAGATCCCAGTTACAGTCTATTTCTAGCCCTCTGTGATTGTTTACAAAGTGCTGGTATCACCCTGGCATCTGAATGCCAAGTAAAGTTTAAAGCCCTCTGAGAATGGTCAGGGAACAGCCAGTTTAGTTCCCTGCCCTGCCTTGCTTCAGGGGTAACTCAAGCTTTGAGTAACTGGAGCTTCAAGTCCTTCAAACTCCAAGCAGGTGCATCCAAAAATACGTGTAGAATTAGGGCTCTGCTAGAAATGAAAAACCTCAAGACCCACATCCTGCCTGAACTCTGTGTGTGTTGATGTAAAATGTAAAAATATTTTATCTAAATCTAAAAGATAGGGTGAGGGGGTTTAAGGCCTCTAGCAACTTCATCTTATGTAGGAAGAAAATAGAGATAATGGATGTTGGAACTCGATGATCTTTAAGGTCCCTTCCAACCCAAACTATTCTATGATTCTATGTTTAAACAGTTGCCAACTATTTAGGCTGCTCATGTTCTATTTGTAAGAATGTTTCTCCTTTAGCAGCTTTTCCCCACAGGTCAAAATCCAAAAGCTTACCCAAGGTAACTTCATATTCATTCTTTATAGCAGAGAGCAAGGGTTTGTAGGTCTTGAAGGTGTCTATCATGAATTCAAAGATCTCTCTGTAGGGCTGAGAGAAGAAAGAGAGCATGAGAAAACATTCAGTGTCACTTTTTTTTTTCAAAACTCAGAGGCAGCTGTTTTGTTGAATATAAGAACATGTAGTAACAGTGAGGGTAAGTACAAGAATGCTGCTATCACATTTTATTTTGTCTTTCTACCTTTGTTTCACTATTCCAAATGCTTCAGGAGTTCTTTCCCCTGCTAAAAGGCACCACACTATACTCACAAATCTCCTCCCTCAGGCCCAGGAACTAGAAAACTAAGAATTTTGGGGATCCTGATTAAGCTCAGGCAAGAGCTAGATGCCTCCCCTTGTCACATGCAGAAACCTAACTTTAGAAATTACAGGTTTTGCAGAGAAAATTTGGGATCTGACACACTGGCTGCTTTATTGCTTCGTACAAGAATCTTCATGGGAAGGGGTTCAGGGTCTAAATTCTGTTCCACATCCATTTCAGATTACCATATGTGTTTGAAGGCTTGGGCTTTGAGTTGAAAATGGCAACACTTAGAGAAGATGCAGAGGACCCCAGGGGGTGTGAACAGCCCAACAAAGTGTAAACCAAACATATAAACACATTGCTTTCTGTTCAGGTTTGAGCTGCAAAACCCACTTATCCAGTCCTACCCCACAGATCCCTCCTCTTTACATCTACATTTTCCTCTGGATGGCAAATCTCAGCAATCCACCCCAGCAGGTAGTGCTGAGTTAAGAGAACCTTGTGTCAGACCTGTAACTTCAGTTCTTGAGAGTTGTTTTTAGTCAGATCAAGAGACTGCAACTCTTCCCTTAAGTAGGTCTCCAGCTCCTCCAAGTATCTTGGCTTTGGAGTGGGGAGAAGGGCCCTTTTGTTGCTGCAAGGAGACAGGAAAAGAACAGACACTTGGAATTCAGTGTGTCACATGCCTAAGATTGTACTTATATCAGCTCAAGATCTTGGTTTTCTTCCTATTATTGCTTTACAGCAGGACCTGAAGTTATTTTATATTTAATTATTTTATCTAGTATCTTTCCAGCACCTGATCCCAGGTTACCTTGTGCTGTATCAGAAGCAGCCTTGAGCCCAGGCACCCAAAGACAAGGAGAAGAGCTTGCAGAGCCTGTTGGTGCACTCAAAACCCTGACAGGGTTCAGTATTTTATATGTATTATATATTACATGTTGGTCAATGAATCACTAATTGATACACTTGTGGAGTAACCCAACATCCTTGTACTCACTGAGGCTGGAAGAGGTTCTGGTCTGTAAGGTCTTAGGTTTCAAAACCTGCTTCCAGCAATCAGGAGAGTTCATAGAATCATAGAATAGTTTGGGTTGGAAGGGACCTNAGGGGGGTTGGAACTAGATTATCTTCAAGGTCCCTTTCAACCTAAACCACTCGACGATCCTGAACTTAATCAGGCTGCTCAGAGCCTCATCCAGCCTGGCCTTGACCATCTCCTGGGATGGGGCCACCACCACCTCTCTGGGCAACCTGTTTCAGTGTCTCACCACCCTCATGGTGAAGAACTTCTTTCTAATGTCTAATCTCAACCTGTCCTGCTCTAGTTTCAAACCACTGCCCCTTGTCCACTTGCTCCATGCCCTAGCCAACAGCCCCATCCCAGCTTTCCTGTAGCCCCTTCAGGCACTGGAAAGTCTCCCTGGAGACTTCTCTTCTCCTGTCTTTGTAGGAGAGGCATTCCAGCCCCAAATCATGTTCATGGCCCTCCTCTGGACCCTCTCCAACAGGTCCATGTCCTTGAAATGAGAGCACAAGAGCTGGACACAGCCCTGGTGACTTAACCAGCAGCAGTACAGGCTGAGCTTACCCTGGCTGTCCTTCCTCTGGGGCACAGCAGGGTTTGTGATGCCCCACAACAGTCTGTTGGGATCCAAAGGCTGGCCACGTGGATAAATGGCCTCGAGCAGAAAGCTGAAAAGATATAAAGGAAAATATGTCCCTTTGCTGGATCTGAGCACAACAAACATGCCACAAAGAGCCAAAATCCAGAGCAATGCTTGTCACAGAAGTACCACATTCCTGAATTAGAACCAAAAATGAAAAAAAAACCCACAAGAAATAACATATGACATTAATCTCACAATAGTTTGTTGGTATCTACACATTTCTGACATTTATTTTCTAATTATCTGTAAATAGATTTTTCCCTTGCTTATTTATTTACTGAGGCTGATAAATACTAGGGAGCAGATGTTCCTGTAGGATGCTCTTATCCTATGATTAAACAGCAGGTGGTTGTGTGGTTTCTTTTTTTTTTTTTAAACTATATAGGTCAAATTCTGGCTTTGGTATTTGGCATGGATGTTCCCTCAAAAAGCTTCAGCCAAGAACAACATTTATATCCCTCTCCTCTTTTCTCCACCCTTAAAAACACAGCAATTGATTCACAAAGCCAATGCCTGAATCTAAAATTCAAGAGTTAGCAGTGACATATAGATTTTTCTCTCTGTATATATTAAAGAAACACTAAAAAGATTAGAACTTGCTTGACTTCCTAATAGTTTGGAATGGTCCCTGAGGTGTCCCTGCCTATGACAGGGGGGTTGGAACTCGATGATCTTTAAAGTCCCTTCCAACCCAAACTATTCTATGATTCTATGATTACAGAAGGACTTGACCAATTCAAATTGACCAAGTTTAGATCTAAAGTTTGGATATTTCACTTTATTATTCAACTCACCAGGGTCTTCTTCTTCTTGGACAGGGTGTATTTTGGACAGTTGATACATTGGACATTTGGGGGATCTGGAGAATCAGAGGAAGGTTGGGGTGTGGTTCTGTGCAAAGACAAGAAAGAAAGTTTGCAAAATATACACAATTAATATACAGTGGACATTGAATAAATGTATCTCCACGGTGATTTGTGTATCATCCAGTGATGAGACACTGAAACAGGTTGCCCAAAGGGGTGGTGGAGGCCCCATTACTGAAGACATCCAAGGCCAGGCTTGCAGAGGCTTCGTGGTGAAGAACAATTTCCTAATTGTCCCTAACCTAACCCTGCCCTGCTCTACTTTCAAACCATTGCCCCTCTCCTAGTGCTACATGGATTAAAAAAAGGATAAAAGAAAAAAGTTGAAAGGAAAGGCTTTCCAAACTGTAAACAGCAAAATGGCAAAACAAAGAGAGCAGGAATCACTCTTTTGTGAAGAAATTCATTATAATGGAGATGAGAGGGGGTGCTTGCGGAGGAACAGCCAGAGAAGGATAAGATTGGCACCGGAGATTCCTCACAAACAGCGTGAAAGGGCGTTCCCACACCCCCACAGGTTCCGGTAACGACTGTTGGTGAGGCGAGATAACAGGAACATCAGGAGAAAACAAAGGTGCAGATAACGACGCTGAGGGCAGAAACTTAGTAAGCTGGGTTTTGTTCGATTCTCGGCCTGTGACACATACTTTGTGCCCCTTGTTGTTATTTTATTACAGGTTTCACAGTTTCACTTGCCCCTCTCTGCGAGGGCAGCCCGGCCCTAGCGGCAGGAACACCGTGTCCCGGCAGCAGCTCCCGACGGCCTTCCCCGCTGTTCACCGCCGCTGAACCGTGTCCAGACACCCCCTCTTGGGGCTTGACGTCGGCTCTCGGCTGTAGGGGGGTCTGGAAGGGACGGGCGGCCAGTACCCCCCGATGTCCCCCACCCTCCCTCAGGCCCGGCTCAGCCCTTACCCACTGGACAGCCCGGGGATCTCCGCCATGGCCCAGGCTGTTTACACTCGTCTCCATGGAGACGCTTCCCCAGGACCCCCTAGAGCGCTGCCATAGCTGCCCACACACCGCCTGACGCCCCGCTGCCTCTCGCCAGCCCCAGAACGCCCGGGCCCCGCCCCGGCGGGAGGCGGGTTCCGACGGAGACGCCGCGGCCGGTGCGAAGCTGGTGAAGCGGAGCTGCTCGGCTCCTCTGTGGGGCGGCTCAGGCCCTGTCCCGGTGCGGAGGCGGCCAGCGGAGGCCGGCAGAGGAGAGGCGGACCGTGGCCGCCTCAGTGCCGCAAAGCGCGCTGGGAAGGGAAGTCCATAACGCAGAGGCCTCCTCAGGGGCGAGCGGAGCGGGGCACACATTTCCCGTCGTGCAGCGCGCCGGGAGGCGGGTCGGGGCTTGGAGCGCGAGGGCTGCCGGGACTTGTAGTCCCAACCGGCGGCAGGAGCGGGCTGGCCGGCGCGGGGCGGACTCGGTTTCCCGTCGTGCAGAGCGTCTCCATTGTGGGCACGCTCGCTCCCCATTGGCCGGCGGCAGTAGAAGGGCCTCGCTCCCCGCCCGCTGACACAAAGCGAATCCAAGATGGCGGAGGCGGGCGCGGGGAGCCAGCACGGGGGGGACGCGGCGCTGCCGTGCCCGCCCGAGGAGCAGGAGCTGAGCCAGCGCCTCCGCCGCCTCTATCCCGCCGTCAATCAAGAGGAGACGCCGCTGCCGCGGTCCTGGAGCCCCAAGGACAAGTACAACTACATCGGCCTCTCACAGGGCAACCTGCGCGTCCACTACAAAGGTGCCGGGATGGGGCGGCGGCGGCGCCGGGTTCGGCTTCGGCTTCGGTCTGGAGCGGGGCGGCCCTTGGTTCTGCCGCTCGGCGGGGCCGGTGGGGCTGTGGGTTGGACCGGCAGCCCGGGACCTCCTGTGGGATGGCCGCGGGTCCCGCAGCCCCGGAGGAGCGGGGGCGGCGCGGGGAGGGGAGAAAGGGCCGCCTGGCTCTGGCCGCGGGGAGGGCCGCTCGCCGGGGGGGCCGTGGCCGGGCTGAGCCCCCCTGTGGGGTTTTCCTGGGTTCGGGAAGACGTGGGGAGAGAGGGGGGGCTGGATCTGGAGCCCAGGGCCCCTCCCTGGGTGGAGGGTGCCGGCTCAAGACACGGCTTTGCAGTGTCACCGGCCCGGGCCCGGGCACGTCGGTGTGGTCGGATCGTTTTTCTCTGTCATCCTGCTTAAAACTGGGCTGTGGGGTGGGTTGGCATCGCCTCCCACCCGGCTGGAGCTCGGCCTCGGCCAGTTTATACAAAATAGATGCTCCCAGACTTGTAGGACTTGGGGAATGACAGGGATGTTTTCTGTCTCGCTATTGGAGGCTGTTCTCCCTTCCCACCCAGCGGAGAACTGCTCATTCCTTTTCCTGCCTGGTTAGTAAACACTGATGTCATTCCCCTCTTGTGTAATCGTTTTTGTCTTCTGTTTGTGTACATTGGTCTGGGAGTTATGTATGTGGGGAGGGGGAGAGGTAGTGCCTTCAGCCTTTCTCGGTGACCTCAGCGTGAAAACAAAAGGGGAAAAACTCCAGTGCTTCTAGTTTAGGGATTGTTCAGGGTGGCAGTGTAAATCCTCATTCTCTGTAAAGCTTGCTTTGAGCTGTTGGATGTGTGTAGAAAGAGACCTACTCCCTGTTCACACCAGGAGTGTTTTAGATCTGAATGTGGGGGGAGTTCAAATCCCACGGGGACTCAACACTTCTCTTCTTTCCCAGGTCATGGTAAAAATCACAAAGATGCTGCCTCAGTCAGGGCCACGCACCCCATACCTGCAGCCTGTGGCATTTATTACTTTGAAGTGAAGATCGTCAGTAAAGGTAGAGATGGGTAAGTGCCTGCTTCTCATCTGCTGCTTGGTGATGTGTATTTTAGGAGTTGTGCTGTTCACTGACCTCCTTTCCGGAAGGATTTGAGGTCCCATGGCTGTCAGGTGTAGCAGGCAGGTCCATCATCATCATAGATGATGTTGTGTTCCCTTGGTTAATAGGTGTGAATGTGGCAGAACTCACTGGAAGCAGAGGCACTTAGTGAGCTGCTTTCTTTGCAATAAAAAAAAAAAAAAGTAGGTAACTGTAGGTCTGTGATGCAATTCCTATTTAAGATAGATTTTCCTCTTACTAGCTGGGAATTATGATGCTTTGGAAGTGGAGTGAAATAGAAGGGAGGAATGCTCAACTTGGTTTTGGATTGTTAGGAAGATGTTTGCATGGAGTAGTCATAGCAGGACTTGAGCACTGGAAGGAGAACTTCCTGGGACCATTTTTTCAGAAATACCATATGCATGAACAATGAAAAGATGTTGAAAGAGAGAGAAATGAGGTGCTTGTGAATAGAAGCTGGAATCTGGACAGCTTCTGCTATCTGTAGCCTTAGGACATGAATGTGGACTCAAATCATTACCTCATGATGGAGTTTCATCAAAGACAGCAGCTGTGGAAGCCTGGGAGACTGTGCTGGAACTAGAATTCTAGAGATGAGGAGGCTTTTCTCAGCCAAATCGTGGCTTTTTATGGGAGTATTTTGTACTGTAGGCAGTTGAGGCTGCCATTGCCTTGTGAGTCTGTGCTGCTTTGAACAAGAGCAAGTGGAAGAACTGCAAAAGCAGCAGATCCTCCTGGTAGAATTTGATGCAGCCACACTTGACTAGGTGGCACCTCAGTGAACTGAACTGGCTGTGGGTTTTGCATCCTGTCCTTGTGATCACTCTGTTGGGCATTATTTTGATCCAGGGTGTAACTGAACCAGGATATATGTGGATGTATTATATTCAGGATGTTGGGAAATGTGGGAGAGCAATAAAAGGATGTTTCTGAAAAGGTCTGTGTTTCTACTGCTAGTGTAAATTTAGGGTTTTTTTAGTTATAACAGTATCAGCCTGCTGTGTTTTGACATTTTTTCATTGCTAGAGGATGACATTTGCGGATAAAACTATCCAGAAAAAGCTGCACAGGAGATGCTGTAGAGTGTAATTAATCCAATCTTTAAAGAATAACATTTGAACTCTGGCCAGTTTGAAGGGCCATAACTGAAAGGCAGCAAACATTCCTACTAAAAATCAAATTGAAGTCATAATTCCTTGCTGTTGAATTTTGTTTGCTGTCATTGTTGAATTGAAAAGAATTGAAAATTGTGCTTAGTGTAGGCCTGTAATAATTATTAGTTTATTTCCACAAAGGTGGATGCTGGGCTGGATGCTTTACCAGTGCAGTTAGAAGATGTTCTTTATTCTTCCAGTTCACTGACTTGGCAATTAAGTGCTTTTTCTGTTTTGAGATCCTGCACTTTGGTTAGTTTATGTAACTGCTAAAATAAAAATAATTTACAGTGAACTTCAAGACAAAGAAATCACATTACAAAAGGTCACTGAGCTGCACTTGATCCTTACTGCATTCTAGATTACTCTCACAGGAACATAAGGGAATTTACTACTTGTTTCCCAGGATCAGTTTTCTGTATTAATAGCCCATTGTCTGTAATTCTAATTACCTTCCAGGAATACTTCCAAAGGTATGGAACCATATGGCAAGCACAAACATGAGATGTTGATAGCCATGATCTGAAATCAGGGCAGTGGTGAGACTCTGAGAGCTTGTCTGATGAATCTGCTGTCCCTGTGCCTTGTATTTAATTTCCTGGTGGAGAGAGAGCGTCAGTTTTTATCTTGCACACTGTGGTGCTGGGCTTTGGAACTTGAATTTATATTATATCAGCTGCCTGTTGCTTCAGAAGGTACACTTGTGTGTTTGATGGTTTGAAGCCTTGCCCATTGGGGGCTGGGTACATTGTAGCTATAAACTGGGGCAGAGACACTTCTCTTCCTGAGAAGTGTTTTGTTTACAATGTTTATTACTCCTTGTCCTGGTGGCTTCAATTTAAATGAGTAAAAGTTCAGAGATCTGAAGAAGGGATGGGAAGGAAGGAATGAAATGCAGTTTTCAAGTGGCAAAGGGTGTCCCTAGGAACTCAGCTGGAAATCCTTTAGCGAGGGGAGGGGAGCAAAGGAAATCTTTTTGATCTCATTTCCAGAAAGGATGCTTAAAATGTAAGGTCTCTGCTCTGTAGATTGTTGTTTAATTCATGCTGTAGGGAGGTAAGGGCTGTGAAATGTTATTAGCTGTGTCTCTCTTGCTGCAGTTGGTGACAGCTTTTTACATTGAGGTTTGAAAAGTTAGAAGTTTGGTTTCAAAGGAAAGACTTACTCAAAAGATACTTGTGGAATGAGTTTCTGGAGGTGTGCTTTGAGGAGCTGTGGTTGACTTCCACTGCTCTCTCACTAAGAGACAACCATAATCTTTTGAGTTAAAGATGCTTGAGGCTTACTTTTTACTTGAATATGATCATTTCTCATCCTGGTGGTTTTAGGTTTTATTAATAACAGGTCATGTTTACTCTATTTTATTTTTTTTCTTGTAATTTCATTTTGTTTTTTCCTGAGAGAGGGGAGGCTGCCCATTGTTGCTCTCCATTGTTGGTGCAACTCTTTATTTTGGGAGATGATTCTTAACCTCAGAGAGTAGAGGAGGATTTAGTTTACAGCCTCAAGTTCCAACCCTCTTCTCACCTCCTTGTCTGCACTGAACACTCAGGGAGTGGTTCCATGACCCTTTAAGATGATGCAAAGGTAGAATCCCAGAGCTTTGACTTGTATCTGCCATATGTTTCTTTGCTTTCCTTCTTGCTGACAAGCTGCTGCTCAGCCCAAGGAGATAACTGGTTGAAATCCAGCCATATCAAAATAATTATCATCGTTTAACCTATTGACGTCACTGTCAGAAATTGCTGCCTTTTTTTGTTGTTTTTAAATTGAGGGCTCCTTTTTAGGGTTCTGTTCCCTGACGTAGGTTGAAGGAGAGTGGATAAAGGGGTGGGCTGAGCTGGGAGAGGGAAGGGTAGGATTACAGCAGCCCTCATTTAACTCCATTCAAAGTGATGCTGAGTGATTGTTTTAAGTTTTGATGGGTACTTGGTTCCCAACCCATTGCGTGTGTGTCTTTGGAGTGTGGTCAATTGGAATAAAAGGGACAAGAGGCAACAGGTCACAAGTTGTGGCAAGGGAAATGCCAGTTGGACATGAATTTTCCTTGTGAAAATGATTAAACAGCAAGGAAAGAATGTCCAGAGAGGCTGTGGCATCTCCATCTTCAAATTTGCACAGGTGAGACCCCAAACTGCCTGACAGTACTTGTACAGGCAGAATGATGAGGAAGGAAGGTCCTAAGTTGCCTTCTAGTCCAAATCTCTTTGTGGTCCTGTGGATGGCTTGCTTTCAGCATTCTCCAGATGAGCAGGCTGGCACTGGTGTTCCTGAGCTGCCACAAATAACTCATGCTTTTATCACAGTGGTGTTTGTAACAGTTCAACCTGAACTATGTTAGAAGCACTGGCCTCTCTTACACACATTTGTCAGCACATCTCAGAGCTTCTGTTTCCCCATTAGATGATCTCTGCTTGGTAAACAGGAACAGCCTGAGACTCATTAGGGTAGGGCCCTCAACCCACAACTCACTATTGTGACTCAGGAGGACAATTCATCTTCCTCCTCTTTATGGTGGGGCAAGACAACATGTGTCATGGGTGGCAGTGCTGGTTCCTGCCCACTGTGTTACTTTAGTGACCTGTTTAGCTTGTCCCAGCTGTGAGGTGGGTTTTGATGGAGTATGAGTGGGGAGAACATCCTGGAGGGTGATCCCGATGGTGTGGCTTCGTGATTATAGCAGAAGTTGCCTATCTGTTGGATTGCTGAGCTCATTTTTGGGCTGCTCCTCAGCAAGGCAGTCCAGCAGCCCATGATTTGCCTTAGCAATGGCAGTTTGCTGTCTACAGCTGTCTCTTTTGGTTACTGTTAGCTTTGGGACAGTGGCTTACTGATGGATCCTTTGCTGTCCTGGCATTCTGCAGTGAGTTTGACCTCTCTGGTGGTGGCCCAGCTGCTGTCTGTTTGCCCATGGTGTCTTTGGGTGCTCAGTGCAAACAGAGCAAGTGTGGTCTGTGGGTAGAGGAGGTGCCAAGCAGCACAGCCCTCTGTGCCAAGAGAGAGTTCCATGAGGACTTTGAACCATCTCAGAGAGCCAGTCCAGCTTTTTTTGCCATGGTGGGGTTTTTTTGTTTTTTTGTTTTTTTTTTTTTTTAAACTCGTTCCTTTATNGGTTTTTTTTTTGTTTTATTTTTTAAACTCGTTACTTTATTGAAGGCTATTTAATGAAGTGTCTTTTTGCTTCATTGGTGCTTTCTGTGCATGAAGAGTGGAAGGGCAGGTGATGGAAGGTGAGAAGACATAAGCAATGGGATGTGTTGGTACCTTCCTTCCAGCACTGGCTTGAACACAGTTGCTTTGAGATGTCAGTTGGCACTAGCTGAGATTGTGGACATTTTTTTTTTCCCCCCCTTCTGAGAGAGGGAAGAAAGAATACTTTGGGGAGAGTGTCTGAAGAGCTTATCTTCAGCTTTTTTTACACAAACACACCATATCCCAGACTTAAAAACAGCTTAGTGACTCTCTGTCTGAAAAAAGAAAAAAAATAAAGGTCAGCTGTATTGGTTGTTTAGCAATCTATAGATTAGTAACAAGTAATCTGTCTGCCTTCCTTGCTTACATTTCTCCTTGCCAACTTTCCATTTTCTCCTCAGCATATGGGGAGTGTGATTGCTCTTTGCTTGCCTTTTGCTTGTGTGCTCTAATGGCTTCCAGATGCTGACATCTGGAAGGTCTGTCCATGAAATCCTCTGTTGTTGGTGGCTCTAATGGCACAGTTGTATGTGTGTCCATCAGCTGGTTGTACTATGAACATCTACCTCACACCCTGCATGTCTGGCTGTGGCTGTAGGGAAGGTTAAGGAATATTCTGGGGCAATTGAGGATTTCTAGTATCTGCACGTGCTGCATCCCTTGTTTGTATCTGATAAGCCTGTAAATAATTGATTTCCTTGCCTGTTTTATTTTGTTCCCTCCTGGTTTCCAAGAATCCCAAAGCAGCACAGAGAGGGGGTTGTTCCTCTGTTTGCAGGTATGTCTGCTTCCTTCAATTTATGCTGTTCCACAGACATTGGTTTGAACAAACCAACACATAAATAAATCCCCCGAAGTAGAGCCAGTAAACAGTCCTCTCCTTGTTCCCATTTGCAAATAGTCTTGCCCAAGCAAGTCTTGCTTGCTTGGCTGCTGGCTGGCTGAGCTTTGGTGCTCTCAAGTGTGGAGACACTCTCATTTTCTGGGGAGGTTTCACCTCCATTGATGACATCTGAGTTACTTTTGTCGTTGTTCCATAAAATCCTTACAAAAGGGGGGCAAATATTCAGGGCAGCTTTCTCATTGTAAAGCAGTCTGTGAGACTGGAATATCTGATTTGCAGCTGGTAACTTTTTTTTTTTTTTTAATCTGCCTGGCTTTTATTTTAAATCAATGAAGTGGGAAGTGGAATTCAGTTCATCCATTATAATGGTAGAATATTGATTTCTTGTTAAAATAATTTGTGAAAACTGGAAATGAAATGGAAATGGCAATGGTGATGTGTGACTTTATCATTCATGAGATGTGCATTTAGGTACGTCTGAGGTATCTTCTAGATTTAATGCTGTGGTGTCTTTATACTGATTTGCAGTGTGTCCCCAGTTAAACATGGAATATTTTGCCCAGTAAAAACCAAAAGTTTAAGGAAAAGTATTTTTTGCATGCTCATGCCACTTCCATTGCTGTTTCTAAATGCCTGAGTAGAGGTAGGAATAATGCAAAAGTAAACTCTAGCAAGATCTAAAAGAGCAAAAATTCTGCTTATTCAGTGGGATGTAACCTGAATAAATAGAGAATTAATATCAGTAATGCTTTATGGTGTTCCCAAATTGCCAGTGCCATTTGCCATTGAGGTGGTTTATGTGAACTCTGTTGTATAGCAACTGACTTGGAGAACAAGTCAACTGTAAAGAGTGAAAAATCTTAAGCTGGAAAATGAAGTCTGTGGGACACCTCAGCTTCAGATACTCCTCGTTTTGATCACAGCATGTTGCAGAATTTGGGCTCCTTTTCAATGTGATGGTGGTTGTGGTGCCAGATGGAGAAGTTGGTTACTCTGGCTAGATCCTAGTGGTGATTTTGGCCTGCTGAGATTTGAATCTTTTATTGTTTTTTTTCTCAAATGGTGCTCAGGTTGAGTCTTCATCCCTGATCTGTTTTCTGTCTTTGAGTGTTCCTGTATGTGTTGCTAATCTACATCTGCCTTTTCCTTTCCTGAAGGCAGCACAGAAAAACGATTGATTTGACCCTTCCTGCAGCTGACAAATCCCAGTTGAATGTGATCCTAAAATTGAAAGGGAACCGGGAACCTGATACTTTGGTCGAGCAAAAATAGATTTTATTCTTCCTGTATAGTTTTGTCAGTATTTACTCATAAACAAACTGACAGGATGGGTTATGTTACCAGATTGTTGCCTCTTATTTTTTTCCTTGCTCTCCCATGCTCTCTGAATTTTTTTTCTAAGGGCTGTTGAGCTGTGAACTCCTCCATGCCTTGTGATACTTGTGGTTTTTAGTGAGATCTCCAGAGTTTTATTTTCTTACCTTCATCTACATCTTTTCAGCCTCACATTATTTGTCTGTAATGACCTCTGCCTGGGGAATTGGGATTCTTTCTGGAGCCTGTCAGGGCTATTTCTGAAGCATTGTTGCAGAACAGCACAATAACCATGAATAAAACCAGAGACTCTTCCACTTTACAGATTCATTATATTCTATTATGAACTAGTTCCAAAGTATTTATTGTCAGGCCAAGCAAGTCAGACAGTTGGAATCCAGTATTTTATAGGTAATTTTTTTTTTTTAAACAGATGCAACTTGGGGTTTTTTTTTGTTTTTTTTTTTTTCACTGCCTTAAAATAGCATGCCTCTTCCCCCACCCTCATGGCTATAATGTAGTTTCAGGTGGTGAATTGATATGGGTTATCACTTCTGGACACTCTTCAAACCTGGCATCAAGTCAGAACCCACCTCACAACAGGAACTAGAGTCCAGTGTTTTGCAGAAGACACTTCAGAGACTTTTGGGGTGATGGGTATCATTTTAATCTCCAACTAATTAATTAATTTCACTCTGTGTGTGTGTGTGTTGAAAGAATGGGGTGCAGGATGGCTGGGAGGACAGGATTCCTAGCAGATTGGGGTGATTATTAGAAACAATTGCAGGATGCAGTGAGCCCTTGAACCCACAGACATCCCTCATCCAGCTCCTGCCTCAGCCCAGTTGCCTGATCTTGACTGAGCCACGTAATAAAATGCCAATCCCAAGAATTTCTGATATTGTTAGTTTGCTAATTGAGCAGGGGATGACTGCTTAGCAGGATGTCACAGCCTGCAAAACAGATGATTTAATGTCTCTGCTTTTAACTCTTTGAAGTTTGGGCTTTGGTGTGCCTTGACCCACGTGGTAAAGCACACTCTAAGGAGAAGCTTCTGTGTTAGGGTGTTACTGGAACAGCAAAGGAGAGTTCTAGGCTGGTTATCAATAGATATCCAGCTGATGCTAAAACCATGTGTTTTTCCACCTTTTATCCCAGCTTCCAGATGGACTGAATTTTATTTACCTTCTAGGTGAGCTTCAGAGGTGCTTGGAGGAGTGGCAGCATGGCTTGTTTCACTCTCCTGACTTGGTACCTTTCTAAAGATTAAGGAATAAATAAAGAGAAACCATAGATTCAGAGAATGGTTTGGGTTGGAAGTGACTTTAGAGGTAATTATGTTCCATCTCCTACCATGCCAGGTTGCTCTAAGCCCCATCCAGCCTGGCCTTGAAAGCCTCCAGGGATGGGGCAGCCACAGCTTCTCTGGGCAGCCTGCATCAGGAGCTTGCATGCCTCACAGCAAAGATTTTTTTATTTTTTTCCTGAAGAAGCAGTAGCTTTCTTTTCATGGGAAAGCCTTCCAAAATCTGCTCTGCTAATTGTTAGAACTTCAATATTTGAGTTCAGATTTTGGCTCTTTTGGAGAGAGCTGTGCAGCTTTTTGGGTAAAGAAATGCCTCCTTTGTTTAAAATATACTCCCCTGGTCCAGTTATGACCATGGACTGATTGCTTGCTCCCTCCTTCTGCCCCACCTTTATTTGTCTTGTATACAGCAAAGCCTCCCAGGTGCTGGCTGCTTTCCAGGCATGCAAAAGGAGATGTTCCTTGCTCCTAGCATTATTAAAAGTGGGAAATAGCAGGTACAGATAGATGTGAATTCTGTTGCTGTGTCCTCCTCTGTCCTACACTCAAGAGTTCTTCATTCCTGTGTTAGAAAAGCCAGATAGATGCAAGTGCTGGAATTCCACCGTGAGCTGCCAGGTGTCAAAGGGGTGGTCTGTTCTTAAGTTTTTCTGCAGGGTTCATGAGGATTTTTGTGGGTTGCTCACACAAAGTGGCTTTAGAGTAGCCAAAAAAATCCTCTTCCACTGACCTTTTGGCAGGCTCTTTGGGTGTCCTGTTTGTTCTGAAGAAGCATCTTTTGACTCAAAGAATTGCTTGTAACTTGGGTGGATCCCTTCTGGGGACAAACCAAAGGCAGTCAGTGCACTCCTCTGTTCCTGTGTAACACTTAAAACAACCNGGATATTATCTCTTTCTTCTGTCAGTGTCAAGACCATTCTAGCCAGGTCAAACAACGTGGCTTTAGAGTAGCCAAAAAAATCCTCTTCTTACACTGACCTTTTGGCAGGCTCTTTGGGTGTCCTGTTTGTTCTGAAGAAGCATCTTTTGACTCAAAGAATTGCTTGTAACTTGGGTGGATCCCTTCTGGGGACAAACCAAAGGCAGTCAGTGCACTCCTCTGTTCCTGTGTAACACTTAAAACAACCTCTTTATGAGATACCTTTTTGTCTGAATTTGTGTTAGTCAAATACTGTCACTCCTATAAAATTACCCAAAAAAGCCACACACAAAGTTATTTCTGCCCATCAGCAACATACAGTGTTTCCTGGCTGAGTCACTTCATCTGAGATCTTTTGTGGTTTTTTTTGAGAGTTAAATTTTAGTTCCAAAGTGTGATCATCATTTCAGCTCTTTCCAACTCTTTTTCCAGGGACAGGTCTTTTACTGGCAGAAGCAAAACATTTTCTTTAAAATATCCCAATTTAAATGGAAACATTAGAAACATCTACAGTGCACAGTTCTCCATGTGAGTTCTCCCAGGAGCCAAAAGTGCCCTATTTAAAGATCTCTTGTTGCTGGAGGAGCATACTTGCTGGTGTTTGCTGCTGAAGTATTTGGGAACTGGGGGAAAGTACCAAAAAAACTTCTCTCTTTGAATGTAATCTCATCACTAGAGAGGAAAAATGTTGTCAGTCCAGTTAGTGGCATCTTTTGGTGTGAGGGTTTTGCTACCAACATCCCTCCTTCCTCTGTGCTGGCCAAGGAGAGACAGTGCTTGGATAAAAGAGCTTGATGCTGTGGCTGGTGGTGTGTGTGGGTGGCTCAGTCTTATTCACATTTTAAAAAGCAACTGGTATTGACTGGGCAGGGCTGAGGTGCAGCAGAAATCTGGAAAAATTTGGTGCTATGGTAACTGCTGAGGCTGCTGGTGAGTGGAAACAAGACTTGTGATTGAATCACTAGCATGTGTCTGCGTTTATTTTTGTCTGTCTGCTCTATTTGGGATTGATCTACTGATGCAGCATTTTTGAGGCTTCTGATCAGTCATGGGGGGCAGTTCCAAATACTCAGTGTTCACAGCTAAGGATATAGTTTCAGGAGATGACTTTTACCTGGCTTTAGGTTAAGGTATATATCTTGCATATGATGGGTAATGGTTTAAGTGAATCATTACCCAGAACCCTAAAGCAATGTTGTTGTTTTTTTTGGGTTTTTTTTATTTTTACATTTCAAACTGATGTTTCTGTGCATCCTTTTTGAAGAGTCTCCTTAGAATCCTTCAGAAAGGGGCTCCAATTAATGAACACCCCATATGGAGTCTGTCCATACCTGAAACCTCCAAAGCCAGTGATGATGCAGGTGGGCAGACTCCATAAGGATTTATGTTGAATGCTATTGAATGTTATAATTTATTAAAAAACAAAAAAACAAACCCACCCAACCAGTAAGTTGTGCTTGATGATGCCCACAAATACTGTTTAACTAGTTTTGAATTTGTTGTATACACAAAACTGGTTTGGAGCTTTTGGCATTAAGGAAGTGAGATGTTTTGCACCAAGAAGTTGAGGCAGCAGCTGAAGCTTATTGGTGGTAGTGGAGTTGAAGGTGGAATTGTTTTTTTCCTCTGAAGTTTCAAGAGAATAAAGGCCTTTTTTTAATCTGAGGCTTTGTAGATCTCAAAGCACATTTCATCCATCACTTTTGATCTGTTAATCACCAGTAGATGGGAAAAGCAAAGTAGTGAGCATCTTCTAAAACATGAACCAGTGATCAAGTAGGTGACAATTACAAGTTCTGGATACAAGCTGTGGGCTGTGGAGCTGAAATCCAGAATGATGAGTCTTATTTTAGATTGCCTGCAAATTCATTGTACAGTTCTACAGTCATTATGGTCTTAAAGTGTGTCTTAAACTTTAAGTGGGAGTGTATAAGAGCAAAATTTTGTGAACCAGGAAGGTCTGTGGTTGCCTTAATTTTGGGGTTTTTTTCAGGGACACACTTCCATTGTATTGTGTATTTAAAGTACATTCTTAATTTTAGAATTTCTGGACTGTAGTACTTTTATATATGTAAAAAATACAGGCTTCTAACCCAAATATAAAGCTTTGCTGTCTGAAAATGGGTACTATTGTATGTCTGTTTCCCCTAGGTTACATGTGTGGGATTTGCTGCAGTACACAAAAGGGGGGTGTGAATCTGCATAGGGAAATAATTAAGCAGGTTAATCTGAATTGGGCAATGACCTATTTTATCAGAGTTCAACAATTGTGTGTTTTCTTGTAACTTCCAGAAGTTTTGAGTGATGCCATCCTAGCAGGGACAGAAGGGAAGCCATCAGAGTGCTGCAGCTGTGTTTCTGCTGATGCTGTGTGTGAGGGATGTGTGCAGCAGTGGGGTCTTTGTGAAATTCCAGGTGTGTAAAAGTCAACAACAGCAAAAGCAGAGCCAGAGGAACAAGCAAGCACCTGAGGGCAGCAGGGGAGGGATGGAGTTGGCTTACCAGCAGGGTTTTTTTCAGGTTGAGGAAGTCCCCACATCCCCACATGAAGGAGCTGCTCTTGAGGAGACAAAAGTGGCCATGGTTTCACATTCAGCTCAACCAAAGAGATCAGGGCATTGCATTCCCTGTGCTGCTCATTGAGCAAAATGGGGCAGCTTCCAGCAAATGCAGGAGGTCTTGGTAGTGTGAGCAGGTGAAGGTGGTGGGGATTGTTTTATCAGATTGGGTGGTCTGCTCCTTCTGCTCCTCAGCAGATATTACCTGGATGGTTTTGGTCTGTTGGGAGTCAGGGTGGGTTATTCTGGTATTGCTGCACTGGGATCAGATGGTGCCTTTATTGTGTGACCTTCAATTCCAGCTCTCCTGAGGCTTGAGCACTTGGCAGAAGTGGCACTTCTCACTGTTCTTTAGTGCAACGGAGACCTGGAACACAGCTCTAGCTGTGGAGTGTGCTCCCTCACTGCTTCTATGTGTAATTGAAAGAAAAAAATAAAACAACAAACTCCACTATGTAGCAAGAAAACCTCTGCAGCAGCAGAGGGTTCAAGACTGGGCAGGAATAAGAGTTGAAATGCTAACAAGCACCCTGGATTACCTGCCAGTATGCAACAGAGGTGGTTGAGGAGGAGCTAGAGTGCTCCCTTGCAGATCCTGGAGAAGTTCTCCATGTTGTCCCTGAAAGGCTGGAAACAGCCTTGAAATGCAGCTTGTTCTTGCTAAGATGTATGTTGTATGACTATGTGAGACCCAATTTTTAGCTGGCATAAATAACTGCTTTGGAGAGGCTCGACAGGGAGCTGGGGTGAAAGGATGTAACTCTTGACTCATGCTCTGAGCAAGGGCAGAAGATGTTTGGTTCTTTTTATAAATTGCTCTGCAACACTGGCCATAAGAAGTAAAATCTAGTGTTCTCTGAAAATAGCAACTAAAAGGCTCTCAAACCCTACTGCTTCAGTGTTTATCATAAAAACCCAACAACAAAATAGCCAGGAAACAAACCTATATAAATTGGAGAAAAATATGATGCAGCTGAAAAGTTGAAATGCTTTCAGATGGCATGGAAAAGACTTAAGGAGAAATCATTGTAGGATCCAAACTAGAAGTGTGTGTGAATTGTTTAGAAAGACTCAAAATGACCTAATGGTTATCATAATGAGGGGGAGAGAGGACAGTGATACATCCTCCAAAAGTTTGGGGTTTTTTTCCTCTAAAGTCTGCTCTTTCCATTTTCATCATCTAACAAGATCCCAAGAAGCTTGGCCAAATGACTTGAGGGACATCTGGCTCAAAGTCTGAATTGTTAAAGGAGTATTTTTTTTTTCCCCTCCCAAAACCTCAAGGAAGGAAATGAGGCTGGAGAGTCCATAAAACCAAGAGATTATTTAGGAGAACTTTTTATGGAGGCCTCTTATAAAGTAGGAGTATTGAGAAGCTGCCAAATGCCAGTGTTTGACCTGGGGTTATGTGTGTCAAGTCGAGGAGTTAATACAACAGTGGCATTTGTCAATAGAACATGGACAAATCTGTTTTTAAACAATTATCTGGTTCATGTGGAAGGGTTAATACAATAAGGGTTAGTTATCTATGAAATGCAAGAGCAAATCATTAGGGGTTATCAGGGTTTTTCTTTCAAGCAGTCTAAAGACTGAAATAGCAGAGGTGTTAACTATGGTGTGTTGCTTAAAAAGCCTTGATTATAGAGGAGAAAAGAGATGTGTGCTGGTTTTGTTTTGTTTTTCTTCACCTAGCACCAGTGAAACAAACCCTGTTTGAGCTGGAGGAGCTGGTTACCCTGTGCTATAGGGGAGGAGGTGCCCTTGGGCTCAGTCCATCATGACCAGGCTAGATGAGGAGGATTATCTCCAGGGTGGGGCCACACAGATCTCAAAGCTGAGGGCTACCACCTGCAGGAAGTTATTTCACCCTGTCATGACACTTGTGAGTGTATTTTGCCTCTTCTCCAACACCAGTTTGGTTTTCTGCATGCTCTGTGTCCCAGCTGTATTGCACTTGGGGTGCCCCCTGTCCTGTCTCAAGGAGCAGAGAACCTGGAGCTGTTTTTGGAGACAGGCTACAAGCTTTTAGCATTTCTGCAGTGAATACCAGATTTGCTACATAATAACATATATCCTAGATGTTTTGGGAGCCCTCACAAATCTCTCTTTATCCTCCTAAATGAGAAATAGGAAATCTAGCCAAATGTTCTGGAATATGTCCTCTGTGACTGAGTATTTCTAAGATAAACTCGTTTGCCCTGAATGCTGTCAGGAGGTTCAAATCTTCTGCCTCTGCTACCAAAGGCTCTTTGGGACATTTTTTTGAAGTTTGGTAGTCTTCCTACTGTGTCCTTTATCAACTGCTGATGCTTTCCTGGTGCTTGTGTGAATATCTAGTTTGTCTGGTGAGAGATGAAGGACCTGGGCTGACTTTCTTTTGCTGTAGCTGTTTGTTGCATTGGCACGGTTGATGTTCACCCCAAGAAACTTTGGGGATCTCCAGTTTTGCAGCAGGAAAACACTGAGCTGTGGAAGGAAAGATATGAGTCACAGAACCATAGAATGATTAGGGACATCAAAGATCATCCCCTTCCACCTTCTATCCTGGGCAAGAACACCTCCCACCAAACCAGGTTGCCCCAAGACTTGGCCTTGAGCCCCTCCAGGGATGTGGAGCAGCCAGAGTTTTTTCTGGGCAACCTGAGCCAGGGGTTCAGCACTCTCACAGCGAAGAATTTCCTCCTGTTATCAACTCTAAGTCTTCCCTCTTTCAGTTTAAAACCCAGCAGTAGGTTCTGTGTCACGATCATGTGTAATTTTCCTCTGAAGATGAACCTCAGAGGGAGAAGGTGGCCCATATAATGGTTAGCAGTGGTGGGTGTGCAGATAACTGGGTTTGTGGCTCTGGGGGAGATGTTGTCGTGGTTTAGCTGATAGAGACAAAGTACACAGCTCCCCCTTGGCATCTCAGTGTTCTACCAGTTGCTGAGGATGAACCGGTAGTTGTCCCTGTTGGTGCTAAAGGCAGAGAGAAGAGTTGTAAAAGTTGTAAACCTTTTAACTTAGGAAGTTGAAAAGTTGCTGTAGCAGTCTCCCAAAATGTTTTGCTCCATTAGTACCAGAGGAGGTGTGAGGAGGGACAGACAGTTCTGAAGTGTTGCTGAGGAGAGGTTTGAGTCTTCTGGAACATTTCTGAAGCAGATTGAACTGTTTCATGTGTTTAAAATCTGTAAGATCATGCTACCAAGAGGGGAATTGTGTAAGAAAGACAACATTGGCCATGTTTGTGAAGATGTGGTGTTATTAGTTGAAGAGGCTGTAGACCAAAACCTGATGATGACATATAGGTCTCTATGGACTTAAAAGTTTGTACAAAG
This sequence comes from Turnix velox, assembly GCA_013400935.1. Classification (NCBI taxonomy): domain Eukaryota; kingdom Metazoa; phylum Chordata; class Aves; order Charadriiformes; family Turnicidae; genus Turnix; species Turnix velox. The sequence continues at coordinate 56,442 of VZTY01012566.1, read as the reverse complement.
AAAGAAAATCCCAGTTACTACCATCTCCATCCTGTTTGATTATGGAGGTGTTGGTGATTGAAACATGAAAGCTAAGTTACAGGAAACAGTTGTAGGAGACTTAATCCACGTAGCCTAAAGAAATGTATTTTTAGGGTAAAATTCTGAAATAACATTTTCAGACATGGTGGGTGAATGTATACTTGCACCTGAACAGGAGTTCAACTATAAATGTTAATTTCAAAGTACAAAAACCTATTAAAATATGGAAGGTTTTGAAAAACACCTCAGGATGAGGAAGATGAGCCTTTGCAAAGGCTGGCCATGCCCTATGGGATGCAGAAGCAGATGAGGATCAGTCTGCCTGCATTTACAAAAGCCACTTGGTGAGGTCCAGCCTCAAAAATTCTTGAGGCAGGTAAAGAAACCTCATGGAATATAAATTCTCAGTCCAAACTTGACACAAAAAATGGTCCCTGAGCTGCCTCTTGCAGTGCAAGGACAAGTTCTTTGTGTCCTGGTTCCATGGAAAAATCAGCTCAGTTCTCATCTGCAGTCAAAAAATAAAGGGAGTAATTGAGACCAGGAGGGGGAGGAATAGAAACCAAGCTGGAGAACATCATTATACTGTTGTCTGGAATAATCAACATGTGTTGGTGCTGTGAATGGTGCTTGTGGTTCTGGCTTCCCCCTGCTCTAATAGGCAAAAGAATACTGGGGTATAGATCAGCTTCCATGTGAGAAACATGTGAGTAGACTGAGTAGTCAACTAAAACAAGAGATCACTGGGGAATGGAGTACAAATGAGGACTTTAAAACCACCTTGAACACCAGTGGAATGGTGGAGCTGCAGGATGTTTGCCTTTTCAAAGAGCTCCCAGAGGTTCAGAACACAATCAGATTAATGAAGAAAATCTACTGGGCTGTGAAATACACACAGCCCTCCTTTTCCTTAGGAAAGACTTGAAAATTTATGTTGTGTGTTGGACAATATTGGAAAGAATGTTCTGGAAATACAACTGTTTACTGTGACTCATGAATCAACTACCAGGTATACCTGAAGATGATGTATTTGGTTAGATCAACTCTTGTTCTCGTATCCTAAATCTTTATTCTCCTGTTAATCACCTATAGGAATATTTGTTTCTGGTATATGAGGGGGAACCCAAACCAAATGCAGAAATTTAATTGCATTTTAATTTAAATTTAATTTTCCAGTCCTTTTTCTACCAATTCAGAGCTAGAGAGTAATTATAGGTGTATATTAGAGAGCTGTCAGTCACAAAAGTAGACTGAAGCTTTATCCTGGATTCAAGAGACTAGAAAAGTGAATTCAGCATCCTTAAGGCCTTTTTTGTTTGTTTCTTCAGGGTATTTCTGCTGCAGGAAATCTTGTGGAATGCCCATTCTGTGTTTGACTGATATTTTGTTTGGCTTTTTTTTGTTTTTAAAGGTACATGGGAATAGGACTTTCTGCTCAAGGAGTCAACATGAACAGGCTGCCTGGTAAGTGGCTGTTGCTTTCCAAATCTGGGATAAATATTCTCTTGAAATAAAGATTTTTTTTTTTTAACTTGTAATAGAAACACATATTCACTAATTCATACATATAATATCAGGATTATAAGTACTTTACATCTGCAAGTGACAAACTTGAGTGTTACCCTAAACTAAGTTACTGGTATTGTTCATGTGGCCACGATGACTTTAGCAGATAAAAGAATTTACTCTGAGCTAATAAGTAATGGCTGAAATTATGAACTTTAAGACATACAAGCTCTTTGTGTCTGAAAAATAAGTAACATTATATTTTGGCATTTTATCTGTTGGTCCCATTTGATGAATTTCCAGAGAAGAACCTTGAAATGACAGGAATATTGACCTGCCACTTTGTGTCTCCTCTTTTCTTTCCCTTTTCTTGCTGAAAAAATTATAAAAATGAGTGGTGTTGCTCCTTAATTGCTGAAGCTAATTGGGTATTTTAAAAAAGTAAATTAAAAAAAAATTATTCAGGCAGCTTTTTTATAGTTTTTAGTTAGTAAGTTGGATATTGTTAACTTCCAGATTTGGATGAACAGTGACTTCTGTAGCAGGAACTCTTCAAGCTGGTTTTCAAGCTAGAAGTTTTGTGTGTTTAGTAGAAAGCAGATGTACAAGTGCCAGTACAAATGACAGCTGGGTCCCAGTTGTGGTTTGGGGCTTTTTTTCATCCTTGAGAGTGATATACTTGCAGTGCAGTTGTTTGGAAGCAGAAATGTGTGTTCAATCCTTACTTCACATCTTGGTACCTTAAAAAGTGAATATTTTCTGAATGTTCCAACAAATGGAAGAGCTTCCCTAGGGGTTGTACTAAGGACTTTGTGAATTCACTTCTTGGTGAGGATTTTGCTTCTGTCTTCACTGGTAATTTGAATTTTCAGAGAATGGTTTCAGACAGGGCTTTGGAAGGGAGCAGAGGTCCAACTCCTTGCGAGGACAGGGTCACCCACAGCAAGTCAAAGGAACCTGTCTAGGTAGATTTTGAGTGACCCCAAAGATGGAGTCACAATCACCTCTCAGAACCACCATCCTTCCAGGAGAGGAATTCCTCCTTAGGTTTGAATAAATCTTCTATGTTCAAGTTTGTGCCCCATTCCCCATTACCCTGTTACCAGGTACCATTAAAAAAAACTGGAACATGATCTTTTTTTTTTTTCAAATTCCAATTGAAAGCATTGCAGCACTGGAACAAAATCCCTGACTATTCTGTCAGCAAAATGTGTGATTCAGTAGCTCTGTTACAGATTTCTGAATTATACATTTCTGTAGCTGTGTTTTTGGAATTCCACTGAGACTGCAGGGTCTTCAGAAGAAGATGAAAGGGAGGTGGAGACAGCCAGAATCCTCAGATGGTTTTGGAGAACAGATGACTTTCTGGTGCCTGTTCTTTCAGTGGTAAATCTACTGTTGAATTTTTGCAGTGGGTCACTTAGGTGACTTCTGGAGAAGTCTCAGTTGTCAGACACCTCCTTTCTCTGTAATTTCTCTCCTGACACGAGTAGGTTGTGTGCATGTAGGTGATGAAGCATGAGCCTGGTCTCATCATATCTTCCCAGGGCTGAAGTGCTTGGCTGCTTGGAGGATGATTTATTTGGATCTTAAGGGAGCATGTTCTACTCAAGAAATTACTTTCCAGCTTGTGCAATGGAAAGGTGGTTGTGATTGTCTTTTAGATTTGGCCTGCAGACTTCTGGTGTGGATTATCCCTTATTTAGGATTCTCCTGGGATTATAACACATTCATAATGCATGCACACACATATATACTTATATATAAAACATGGTTGAATATTGCTCTGAGATGATTTGTACTGAATGTCAGGTGAACGATCCTGAAATTCAACAGCCAACAGAATTTTTTCACCCCTCACTCACTTTGAGAGACTAAAAATTAGCCAAATTGCTTCTGGTAAATGGTTTTTAAAGCCCAAGAGCTGCATGGGCAGTGTTTTGTGGCCAGTTTGAATCTAAGTGCTTATTATTTCTTGAGTGTATTTGGCAAATGTGAATTCTTTGGGTGAAATAAAGCAAGAAGTGAACTTGAGACTTCAGATAGTGGTTATTTAGCAACGAATTGTACAAATTTGATCCCATGAACCTGTTGTTTGTTTGATCACAGGCAGATCCTGCTGCCAAGAGGGATTCTGCATAGTTAGGTCAGTCTGCCATCATCTCTGTGAAATGACCTGCATGACTCTGTGTTGCAGCTTAGTAATTATCATCCTGGTTTTTGGAGAATGAAGCTGATTATTTTTTTAATCATATATTACTGAAGTGAGAGCCATGTATCAGGCTTAAACATTATCAGGTCCTTTGCAGCACAGAGTAAGTGAGAGCTCACAAAGAAGTGCCAGACTTTGGAGTCTTAACTTGGCTTCATGTCAAAGTGTAATTTTAACTTCTTGAGGCCTGAAACACTGCCAGGTTTGTCTCCTAAGACCCTTTCTAAGTCCCTTCTGCTTTAACAGATCAGTTTTCACTGGGTGTGCTGGCAGGGCAGTGTGTGACCCACTGCCACTAGTGCTTTGGGAGCCCAAAGCCTGAGGAGGGAGCCAAAATTGGTCCTTTTTATTGTCCCCACTTTGAGTGGGGATCCTTGGTGCCCTGTCAGCCCTCATTCAAAGAGTTGCTGGGTTCTTGGGCTCCTTTTCTACCCCCCTGAGAACAAAACGCTTTGTCCCTATCTAGTTCCAAGTCAGGACATTTGTGCTTTCTGCCAAATTTATTTTGGCTTCAGCCCAGCTCAGTGCTGGCAGGGGTAGTGCTGAGCTTTCTGGGAAGGTTGGAAGCATGGTCAGAGCAACCTGAGCATTTATTTAAACTACCTCCTCTCTGCCTTGAGAACAGGCACTGCTTTTAAAAGGAGTGACTCAAGGCTTCTGCAGGCTCTGCTTTAAAATTCAATCACCAGGTCTGAAAAATTATTGTGAGTTTTTTGTGAAAGTGTCAACTTCTGTCACTCTGTCAGATCTCCATGATTTTTAATTATTTGTTTTTTCACCTTTTAAAAAATTTTAGCAGGCTGACAGAAGTGCTGCTTTAAACCAGTGGCGGCTTCTGAAACGTCATCTGACTTCTTTCCCCAAATGCAACTCCTTTTCCATGTTGGCTCAGCGTTTTGGTATCTGAGGATGAGATTACACCTTACAACTGAACTGATCTTAATTCATCAAAGGGGAGAAATTTGACCCTTCCTCCTTCTCCACCTCCCACTATAGAGTCCCTCCTCTTCCCTTACGCAAGGCCCTGGCTCTGACTCTTGTCACCTCCTTGGACAGGCCAGTTCCTCTTCTTTTCTGTTGGGATGGTGGCAGAGGTTCCTTCAGAGTGGAGTGATTCTCCTGTTGCATCTTGAATGCAACATCAGAAACGTCCTTTCTAAGGGCTTTAAAAATTTTATTATGTAGCCCATAGATTCTCTGATCCCATCTGTAAACATGTTGCTTCAGGTTTCTTCCTAATCCTCCTAAAATGGAGATAATGTTCCTGACTTTAATAAGGATGAGGCACGTACACTGGAGATTCTCCCCTGCACTGATTCGTGCCCCCTCATGCTGTTAGGAGATAACATTTCATTCATTTTATCTCTTTGGGGGTGACCTGGCAGGGGTGTAGAGCCAGAAGGAGGGGATGATTCCCCTATAGTAGCAGCAAGGTCTTAATTCAGCCTGAAACCTTGTGTGAACCCTACCCTTGGGAATTTCAGTTTCTGAAACACCATAGGTAGGATCTGACCAATCACTTTTAGAGACTTTAAACACCCTCTGGTTAATGACTGACCTGTCCTGTTGTGTTAAAAGGGAGCACCAACTTTCACCCACCAGTGTGTTGGTTTATAAAACTCCTGGTTGTTTTGTCACCTTTTTCCTATGAAAAGACACTGCTTGGCTTATTCACTGCCTACCAAACTTCTCCTTAAAAGAAAGAGATTCCAAATTCAGGCATGTTTTATAGACTTGAGTTAGAGTGTGGCCAGATAAACCAGTGGAATTTGCTGTGCAGAATCCTGCTCCATATTGTGGTTTGGTGTCTGAGACACTGATACCTTAAGCCAGGTCAGCAAAACCATGAACAGTTTGTCCTTCTGACCTGTGCTGGTGTTCAGCAAAGGGTCATTGTGAGTGAACTGTTCCTGGAGATAAAAATGAGCTGTGGGAATTAGTACTTCATGCTGCCCTTCTCTCTGAGCTTTATTTGGAGACCACTTCTGTTGCATTCTTGTCTTGCTCATAGGTTTCTGTTGACTTTTATAGACAGGACTTTATTTCTTCTTGGCATGTTATCAGAAGAGATGTGAGCAGGGAGCAAGACTGTTGAGGAGTCTGTGAGGTTGATGATTTGACTAGTAAGGGAGGGGTTCTCTTCATTCTGGAAAATTTTGTTACTCCCTTTTCCTCCTTTGAGTGGGGAAAAAAAAAATTGTTTCCCTTCCAGGAATGCTCACAAGGGTGTGTTTTTTTTTTTTTCTTCCAGTCAAGTGCTGTCTTCTTGGAGTGAGTAGAAAAGAGAGGACAGATTGATGTTGTGTGTTAGGAACCAGTAAGAAACTAAAGAAACTGGATTCTTCAGCCTGGAGAAGAAGAGGCTGAGAAGGGATGTAGTAGCAGCCTTTCACTGTTTGAAGGAGCTTGCAGAGAACATGGACTTGAGCTCTTCTGAGATGTGTGCTGCAGAGAACTAGTGCAACAGGCACTAGTTACAATTAGGGAAAAATGAGGGGGGAAAAAAAGATACTATTTCTCATCAGAGTTGGGGATGAGTTACCAAAGAGACTGTACACTGAGATTTTCAGACCTCAGGTGAACAAGGCTCTCAGCGACTGGTCCAACTCTTAATGTAATGCTGCTATTAGCCAGGAAGTGTGGCTAGATACTTCCACACGTTCCTTCTAGCCAGTTTTGGGTTTGTGGTGGTAGTGAGTGTGGGGTTGGTGGTTTGGTTTTTTTTTTCTGTGCCTGACAGTAGTTTTTTTAAAGAACTTCATGTATCAGCTTCTGCTTTTGGTGTCACTTTCTGTGTCTCCAATGACAAACCAAGGACCTGCACTGAAGGACTTGGTCCCAGTAGTAAATATAATAATTATAGAAGATGAGTCCTCACCAAATGTGATCTGAAGCTAATTCAATTATGCATCAGTCCTGCCTGACAGGTGTGTCTAAACCAGTCTTTCATTATCTTTCTGGCAGCTTCTTCTATTACTGTCCTTGCATTGGGAACTTTTACTGATGATGAAGCTGAATATATTGTGTAGTCCAAGTCCATCACTCTTGGATCACGTGAAAATGGAGAAGAATTAATTTCTTTCCTCTTTTGTAGCTGTGTGTGTGAACACCTGTTACTGCTTTGTTGTCTCTCTCTGTACCAAATGTCTTTGACTCTCTACCTTGTCCTGGTTTGACACTTTTTTTCTTGCTTTGTGCTGACCTTTTCTGATCTGTCTAATGGGTGCTTTGTAAGCAGAGGTGTCTTACTCCTTATTGTAAAAGAAATCCTTAAAATTCAGAGCAAGTGCAGAAAGTGGCTCTTGCCCCGCGCTGCAAACAAGGACAAAGAAAATCCACTTTAGTATCTGTGTAAATTATGAGAGGAGGAGAATTTTTGTATGTCAGGTTAAAGAAAATATAGGGTTGTTACTGATTTTTTTTGTTTGGTTGGTTTTTTTTAAATAAATAGTATGTGCATTTTCCAAAACAGCTTGGGGAAACACCTCCAGGAAGTAGTGACACATGCAGTCCTTCAGCTGGCTGTGCCAGTTCCTACTGCTGGTACCCACTCATTTATCCTTGCAAACCAGTTTGTGGGGCTGCATATGAACTGGGTCATGTTAATTGCATTAATAGTAATGATCAGGGGGAACTGCTTGACTTCTGGAGTTATTAACTTGACTGGATGAGGCTTTGGGCAGCCTGATCTAGTGGGAGTTCTCCCTGCCAAGGGCAGTGGATTGGAACCAGATGATCTTTGAGGTCACTTCCAACTTGAACAGTCCTGCGTTTCCCTACTTGGAAAAAGGAAGCTGTAGAGGCATGGAGGTGCCAGCTAAGATTGTTGAGGTATCCCAACAAGCCATAGCTTCTATCTGCACTCATGCCTGTGCTCTGGTCATTAGTTGTGCCTCTCCTGATGAGGTTATCTTCCCAGAACTGGAGGCAGCTTGTTGAGGTGGGACATGTTTTAAAATGTGAGCCTTCTGCTAGGAGCTGATAGTGGGCAGGTTGGACTGATATCTCAAGTACACTGTGGTGACACTTGCTGAAGGGTGACAACAGAGTGGTTGATGATCAAGTCTGCAAATAAGGTCAGACCTGACACTCCTCAAGTGTGGCCAGACCCAACATCCTTTATTAGATGTGTTCAGAGCTCTGAAGTGTAACAAAACCAGCTCCTGGGCAATAGAATTGGAGTGAGTAACCTCCTTAATTTAAGTTAAATTTAATGGCATGTTTTATTTATGGCCATCTATGTGAAAATTAGGACTGTATAAAGAAATTGTTACTGCCTTTATTTCCCCTTCAGTTGTATTCATTGCCCTGTCTGCAGCCAGAACTGCCACCAGCCTTTTGATCAGGTTTTTAGGGAGGTGATGTCTTTGTTTACTTTCTTTTTTTTTCTCCCCCTTCTTAGTCTTTTTTAAATTAGCCCAATTGTTGGGCACACAGACTTCAGGGCTGAATGCAGGAGGGCTGAATGCAGGAGGCAGACTGAAAACTGAGCTGCTCAGAGAAGTAATTGGGTGAATGCTCAGTGACATTGTCCAGGTTGAACAAAACTATCAGTCAGTATTTCAAAGGCTGTAACCCTGATCTTGGAAGGTTAACCAAAGTGTTTCCACTGTCTGTTAAGTGCTCAGACATCAGTGTGGGTGAATATGAAGTGTTTTTACTCAAATACTCCTATGAGGGATGTGAAGCCCCTGGCCCAGGTTGCCCAGAGAAGCTGGAGATGCTGAAGCCCAGGCTGGATGGGGTTTGAACAACCTGATCTGGTGCCCAGGCAGGGCAAGGGGTAGCACTGGATGGTCTTAGTTTCCTTCCAACCTAGACTATTCTATTTTCTCTTTTTAATTTTTTTTTTAATTTTTCCTTTCTGCCTAACTCCTTTCCTTTGAATACTTGGCACATTTAAGTCTTCTGCTCTGAGCTTTGTCTCTTTTACAGTTACAAGGGCAAATACTTCATTCAAAAAATATGGAATAGCCTCTGAGCCAAACTTCCAGACTCCTGCACTCTTTCATTAATTATCTGCTGTTGCCCTGGGAGGGCCAAACCAGACAGGGATAGATCTGCTTGATCTGCTGGGAGCTGATGTGAGAGGGAAAACCCTCTACAGCAGTCCCTCCCTGGGATGCAGGTGGTGGTGTGGTGTACAGCACTACTACATGATTCAGTGTGATACTACAAAGATAATGGGACCTGATCACATCCTACCCCTGCTATAGGATGTTTTGTCTTCTGTGAGGTGAAGTGGTTTTATTTTCTGTGCACGTATTGGTTCTGTGGTGCCAGGTTTTGTGCTTCTTCTGCTTTCCAGCTCATTTTGTCACCTTGCAGAAGATGTAGAAGCTGTTGTGTGAAAGAACAAGCTGGGATATTACTAGCTAGGGGCCTCTTCATTTCCTGGGGTCCTTAGGTAAGTGGGGTTGGGTTTAGGGACATCTCTTTTCCTTGACATGTTCTGGGCAGATGTCCAGGCCCTTGAAGTTCTGCCAGGAAGATGCTGTAATACACTCAGCATGCTGTTCCCTGGTCCTATTCCTGTCCTGCAGCTGGTGTTGTGACTGTACCTAGACAGTTGATCCATGCCCAGACCACGTCCAGCACCCCAGATCTACCACCAGAGTTGCTGTGTCCTCTGAACAGCTATTTTTGTAGGCTGATTGTGGAAGCAAAGCTGAGGTGCAGCTTTAGCAGTTGGGTTGATCCTGAAACGTGGTTGAATGAAGAAAAAGCAAGCCACCTCCTTGCTCTCTCCCAGCTGTCCAATGTACATGCAGCTTCCTATGGTTTGGCATAAATGCTATAAAACTGGACTACAGCTGAGATGCTGCAGCACCTCAGGTGCTTCTTGTGACAAGAGGCTTTTCTTGACTGGGGTTTTTTCTTTTAAAGGCCATAGTAATGCAAAGGCTTTGCTTGGTCTTCCTTTTACTGGGGGCAAAAGAATGCTTTCACTGCTCTGGGCACATCCACTGGAAGAGCCAAGTTGAGGGAGGTGGTAGAGCAGTCAGAGGGTGGTTCTGCTCCTGTTGTGGTACTGGCTTCTTCCCCATCTTTCTTTGTCCTGTCCCCATACACACCAGTTCCTCCTAGGGACTGCTCATTCCAGGGCACTGTAGAAACAACATCCTACTTTTCTCCACACCATGTTCATCTGTTCAGCCTCTTGAGTGTACCTTCCCCCTCCACTGACATCATGCTCTGCTGCTGCCAAAGCCCCAGAGCTGGCTGAGCACCAGTAGCCTGCACTGCACAGTGAATGGAGATGGCCCAACCTCCAGCTACAACATGGTCCAGCAACAGCTCTGGGCTCTGTGGCTGGCTCCATCCTCACCATCCCATTCCCTGAACACTGTACAAGCAAAACTTGTACATCTGTTTCTGCTGGGCTTTGGATTCAATAAATCTTACTGAAATTATTTCGTTGAGTTCATTTGGGTGTGTTGACACAAGTTCTTGTTTCTCTGCAGCTAGTGTTTGTTCACTTCGTGCTCTGGCAGGGGTAGCTGTGGGAAGCTTGGGTTGCTGGCCAGAAGAGTGAAAAGAATGCCACAGGCAAAGAAAAAATTTACAAGAACAGAGAGAGGAGAAAAATGAAAAGTTTTTTTAAAAAAATTGTAAAAGGAAGAAGCATGTACAATTAAATTTTGGAAAGGTGCAGATACTACATGGGCTGTAGAGCAGTCACTGGGTTCTGTCCTGAAGAATGAACCTCCACAGTCTCCCATTATGTGGGATATAACATTTACTAATCTTACTGTATATATTCTTTCTGAGAAACTTCCATCTTGTTTTCCTGTGGCTAAATACATCCTTCATTGACCTCACTTCTTGGGGTGTTTGAGGTTTTCCTGATCTCAGGTCAGATTACAGCTGGATTTGTTGTGAACAGGTACTGATTTCCTTGTATTTATGAACCATTCTGCAGTGGAACACATTTCTCCCCTAGAATGAGCTTGGACAGGGAATGGTCCATATGTCAATGGTGTCAAGTCCATCTATGTCATCTTTTTAAGCCTGGCCACTGGCAGAGCAGGAGGAGGTTGAGTTGTCAGGCTGGAAGAGCCATCTTCTTCATGATCCCTGTAAATGTTGCCTCCTCTGCACCCTGGCAAGTCTGGCAGGTTTGAACTGTGTTGCAGGATGTCCTCAGTCTCAGTTCTTCTGGGCCATGGAAGGAGCTGCAGGTCAGCAGAGACCTGTTAGCACCAGCTCTTTGTTACTTTCATCCTCTTCTATGTGGCCTCTCTTTTATATGGCCTGATGTGAGCAGGGTGTCCAGCACCCCAGATTCCTACATGTGGGAGATAACCATGGTGCTCATTTTACACAGTGCCTGCTAGAAGAGCTGCCTGTGGTGTTGACACTTTTTAAACAGAAAGCTCAAGTGTTACCTCCATAGTACTAAGAGGTGTGTAATGTCCCAGCTCAATAATATCACTAAGTTGAGAGGCAGATCCTGATCTCAGATAAGACCTTAGTCCCATCCCAGAATCTGCCCAAAAAGTCAAGAATAAAACAGGGTTGACACTGAGTGGATAAAGATGGGGGTTGAGCATGGATGGATGTCTGAGAGTTGGTGGTACTGGTAGCACACATCATCTCACTCCAGTGCTGGTTTAAGAATGAGCCTTTATGAGTTGATCTCATATCTGTGTCCTGAAGTAACTCAAGCAATTTGTGCCACGTGGTCTGGCATTGTGTAATCCCTGCCTGTTTATCAAGCAGCAGCAACAGCAGCAGTGGGGAACTTGCTGTTCACTTCTTTTGGGATCAAGATATTCTGCCAAGGTGATCAACATATCTGCTTTTTCTTGCAAGCAAGCCAAACAGAACTTGACTTTGGTGCTGAACATAGAAAGGTGTTCTTCCAAGCCCTGCCTGTGGTTTCTATCTGCTTGTTTTCCAGTTGATTGCTCAGTCTGAGCTGTTCTGTATCCCCCTGGCTGCTAATAAATACTGTACATGTATTTTATTTGGGGGTTGAAGGGTCCAATTCAAAAGGGTTTTCTTTTAACCTCTTTTAGGTTACCAGCTGCTCAGGTCCTACCTGTGCATTTGCATGTTCAAGGTGGGCTTGTCTTCAAATGGCATCAGATGGAAATTTGAGCTTTAGGAGGCAGGGTGTTTAGGGTATGCTTTGACCTATGCTATGGGCCAGATGTTCAGATCCTTTCTGTTCTCTGCCTGGCTCCTGACTATAAAATGTTCTTGTGCTTTGGTAGGGAGAATGGAGAAGGAATCACAGAATGATTTGGGTTGGAAGGGATCTTAAAGATCATCTAGTTCCAACTCCCCTGCAATGAGCAGGGACACCTCTCACCAGAGAGAACTGTGCTAAATGAACCCTCTGGTCACACTCAGTAGATTTCAGTATCCTCCTTCAGGTGTCTGTGATCTAAGAAAAGCACATTCTCCAATCTTGTTGTCTAGGATTCAGAAATTTTCTAAGGATGTGAGAATTTTTACACTTGGTCAACTGCATGTAGATGGGAAGGGTCTATTGCTCTAGACATCAGCTCTCACCAAGAGACTGAAATGGATTCCAGGAGCCTTGGAATGTGTTCCTGGTCAACAACTGTGCATGGGTACACCTAGGGTTTTCTGAGAAGCATCTGCCTGCTCCTCACTAGCCCAGGCTGGAGGATTGTGAGCCACTGAGAGTGGGATTTGGAAGGTGCTGGAGAAGAGCTGTGGGAGGGGGCTGAGGTGACAGATAGCAATCTGCATGGAGGACATGGTCACGAGAGCAGCAATGCCTTTTGGAGTGATTACAATAGCTTCATGGAAACATCAGTTCAGTGGTAAAAAAGCTAATAAAGGGGAAAATGCTGGGATTCACTCAGAGAGAGCCGGGGGAACAGTGCAGAGAAGAGCTGCAGCCTGCTTCCCTTCTCCTTTTGCAAAAGCAGCTCTGCCCATCCAGAAAAAGTTCAGGTGGTGATGGTGAGGAATGCATGGAATAGCTAAATAAGCCAGAAGTCATTGGTCTGGAAAAGAGATGATTGTGAGGATTTTGTAGAGGTCTGCACAATGATGGGTGTTCTGGAGAGAGCGAACAGGCTGTTTGCTGCAGTCTCTGCTGCAGGAGCTACAGACTCAAATACAAGTNCAATGATGGGTGTTCTGGAGAGAGAGAACAGGCTGTTTGCTGCAGACTCAAATACAAGAGAGGACAGGACACATTTTCACGGGCTGGCAGCTGTGTGGAGAAACTCCTTGTCACAGGACACAGTGGATGGTGTGAATATTTATGTGCTTAAGTCAGAGAGGGATTCAGTAAGAGCAAGATACAGACACGTCCTGTGCTCATGCTGTCTTGTCAGCAGCCACTTCTTGGGCAGGATACTTATCTGGGCTGACCCCATATCCCACGTGGCCCTTCTTTTTAAAGACATGCAGATAATAACATCTCATTTCTGCCTTCTGGCTCACAGCAGAAGTTGTAGTGCTTGAGTACAAGTGGTAGGAAGTTTGAACTGCCCGGTGAGTTTGCAGATGGAAGTGTGGGGGAGGCACATGGGAAATCTGATTCAGCCCTTAGGAAAAACACTGTTTGTAAAACAGCTTGTAAAGGAAGAGGCTATTGAGTGACCCGAAGCTTGAGTAATGTCACAGGAGTCAGAGGAGAAGATTGTAATGTCCCAGACCTATTACTAGGTGGCGACAGTAAATTGTTAATGATGCAGAAAAGTCCCATGCTGACAGTGAGTGTTTGTGCACCGAGAGAAGTTGGAGGGTGTATTTGTAAAATACACGTGGTAAGTTACTCCTCACATTCAGTAGGAACACGCTGTTTGAATCAATAGACCCAGATAACTGACCTACAAGTGTTGGAAGAGCTGATTGTTATTTTTAATTTGGTTCATTAGGAAAATTCAGGAGGCTGGCTGAAGTTGGCTGGTTCTGGAGTGACCTGGATGCCTTTGCCCTCCTGTTTATTCTGGGCCAAATTGTAGAAACATTGATACATTATTTGATTAATAAATAACTAAAGGTTAAGTGTATAATTAACACCCCTGTGCTTGTGTTTATGGTGAATATAGTAAAGGGCTCTCAAATCACACTTGTTTTTTCCAGCACACACCTTTCAGTCACAAACTTTGCCCTGTTTGCCAAACTCTGCCAAAACAAACTGGCAACAGCTTCTTCTTAAATGCCTTATGATGCCAGCAGTGTGTTTGGAGAGAAGCTAAAAGTTTGTATTTGGGTTGCATTACTAAATAGCTTAGGAGATAAATCAATTAGAGTCACCAACACTTTAGAGAAGTTACCAACAGTTAGAGAAGTTCTTGACGGAGAGATGTGCAACTGCTCTGTGTTTGGGGACACTAAAATGATAGATCAGCAACTGCTGCCAATGGTGGAGGAGATAACAGAGATAGTTGAAAGGAGCCAAGATCTTAAAAACCCAGTATTCAAATGATGTTTTTACTGGATGGAGTCTTACCCATGGAAGTTTGATAGTGGACTCTAGAGTCTCTCTCCTTTGTTTTTGGCAGCATGATTTGCCATTATTTTGGAGCTTGCAGAAGGTGCTGTGTGCTGCTGTCACCGTCTTTCATGAGGACATTAAACAGCATGGGCTCCATTGGAGCTGCTCCAAGGGGATGGAGCTAACTCTTGGAACATCTCAGTCTGTTCCCCTGCTTGTGTGGGACTTAACAAAAGGAATTATTCATTGTTCCTAGACCAGGAGTCCTTCGTGCCTCTCACTCCCAAACTTTGCCCCGAGATCCAAATGCTGAGACCATGGCACGTTCCATTCTTGCTCCATACCCCTGCCTTTCCCCTTGGCATTCCTCTGCTGTGGTGCAACAGAGGGCTGTGGCATGTGCCAAATGTTTCATGCTTTTCTGAGAAACCCTGAGTATGTGGGTCCTGCTGGTGATAAGATACCCAAGTGCACCTAGCCAAGCTCCTTGACAGCATCAAGTTTCTGCTGCCCTCAAGTTGTTGTGGGTTTTGTAGGCACACAGTGGCTTGCAGAAGTGCTCTCAGCCACCTTCTCAGGGCTTCTCTCTGCTTTGCAAGAGTGCTGGACTATTTTGTGCTGTACTGCAGAATGTGCTCTTTGCTTTTCTGTTCTTTAACCCCTTTCCTCTCATGGTCATTGCATTTCTTCCATAGTCCTTTTGTCAAAAAACATTGCTCCACAGTGATTATGCCAATCCCTTGGCTGGAAGAACATCAGTAGATGGTCAAAGCGACTTCTTTCACTTCCGCTTAAGTTGGTACAGTCTGTCTCTAAGAACCCAACTATTTTCCTGTAAAAAAAAAAAAGAGATGGTTGTTATTGATGTTGTGTCTATCTCAGGCTTTTTGAAAGAAGAACTTCTCTCTGTGGGACATCCAGAGGGACCTTGACAGGCTTGAGAGGTGGGCCCAAGCCAACCTCATGAAGTTCAACAAGGCCAAGTGCAAGGTCCTGCACCTGGGTCGAAGCAATCCCAAGCACAGACACAGGCTGGGTGGAGAGTGGCTTGAGTGCAGCTCTGTAGAGAAAGACTTGGGGGTGTCAGTTGATGACAAACTCAACATGAGCCAGCAGTGTGCACTCGCAGCCAAGAAGGCACCAACCAAATCCTGGGTTGCATCAAGAGGAGTGTGACCAGCAGGTCAAGAGAGGTGATTTTACCCCTCTACTCGGCACTGGTGAGACCCCACCTGGAGTATTGCGTCCAGTTCTGGAGCCCTCAACACAGGAAGGACATTGAGCTGTTGGAGAGGGTCCAGAGAAGGGCCACGAAGATGATCAAAGGGTTGGAGCAACTGCCCTATGAGGACAGGCTGAAGGAGTTGGGGTTGTTCAGCCTGGAGAAGAGAAGGCTCAGAGGGGACCTCAGAGTAACTTCTCAGTACCTGAGGGGGTCCTACAGAAAGGCAGGGGAAGGAATTTTTAACATAATATCGGATGGGACGACTAGAAACAATGGATATAAATTGGAGGGAGATAGATTTAGACTAGACATAAGGAAGAAATTCTTTACAGTGAGGGTGGTGAAACACTGGAACAGGTTGCCCAGAGAGGTTGTGGATGCCCCCTCTCTGGAGGTGTTCAAGACTAGGCTGGACAGGGCACTGGGCAGCCTGATCTAGTGGGAGGTGTCCCTGCCTATGGTAGGGGGGTTGGAACTCGATGATCTTTAAGGTCCCTTCCAACCCAAACTATTCTATGATTCTGTGGGATGTGGTTTAGGTTGTGTCATTCATAGAAAGACTCTAAAATTCTGAAGAAGATCTTGATTCATCTTGAAGTCTTATAATAAGACAGTATGTGCTGATTTCTTTAAACACTCTGAGGACTGTTCCCCAGCACTCTCTACCTGCCATGCCTGGTTTCCCAAGGGCATGGGTTAGTAAATTCAGGTGGCATTTGCTGAATCTCTCTGTGGGCACAACCCTCTTCTGCAAGAGTCCTGAGAAGAAGAGACCAATGTGTTGCCTGAGGGACACTTCAGTTGTTAAAGGATGGATTAATCTCTCTTCATTGCAGTAGTTACCAATTATATCTGGCATTTCTATGCTCAGGAAATTAACTGGGGAATTTCCAACAGAATCAGGGTAGAACAGAACAAAATCAGTAACTCAAGAGTTCCTCTGTGATGTGGAGACAGGGTGCAGTCACAGCGTTCCTGGAGGGAGAAATAAAAGGCATTATTGCCAGAATTGACTTGGAAAATCACTCATTGAGATTTAAAGCTCGTGTTTTAAACTGTTCACAGAATGGGAAATGTTGTTGTCTGGGGGGAACACAGAAATCCTTATAAACTGTTAGAGGAGAAATGTGAGAGGGCAGACATGGCCTCCAGCCTCCTAGTTACTCCTGTGACCAGCACATATGGACAAGAGTTATTTTATTAAATGGTCTTGCTGTAAGATTGTTTCAGTGGGAAGCACAAATGTTTTGTTTCACTGTAGGCAAGGTAAAACAGAAACAGGGTTTTAGTGTTTTGGGGTTTTTTTAACAAAAATTCGTTGTATTTGGCAAAGTGACTTTTGGCAGTCTTTTTATTAAGGGACAAATGGAGTTGAAACACAAATGCTGGGTTGCTATTGATGATCTTTGATTTCATTTCAGTTTCAGGTCTGTGAAAATTCATTAATTAATGGGATTAATCAGAAGCAGGAATCAAAATTTCCAATATCCTGGCAGAAAGTTGTGTCCCAAAGGCTGGAGTCACTGTGTCATTCTGCTAAACTGGCTTCACTGCTGACCTCTTCTTTTCTCTTGTCTTCTGCAGGATGGGATAAACATTCTTATGGGTACCACGGTGACGATGGGCACTCCTTCTGTTCTTCGGGGACAGGGCAGCCCTATGGCCCCACCTTCACCACTGGGGATGTGATTGGCTGCTGTGTTAACCTTATCAACAATACCTGCTTTTACACAAAGAATGGCCACAGTTTAGGTAAGCACAGAAAGGTGTTTTTAGGAGAAGGGTGCTCCTGCCGTGCTCTTGCTGCTGCTCTTTAGTGCTTTAGTGTGTGTTGTAGCTCTTGTCCCATGTTTATGGATGAGATTTAAGAAATGTCAGAGAAAAAGAACACTAAGCCACAGTCAGGGGATGTAAATTGCCTCTGAGACATAAGTATTTCCAGAACCTCAAGTGCATTCTATGCTTCTATGTTTAGGTAGGTCAGGATTCTAGTTCTTTGCTGCTGCACAGCTGGTGGGAGGCTGGGCAAACAGGGGAATAAAGAAGAGTGAAGTTCAGTTAGTCTATTATTCAGCTGACTACAAAGTCACTGCATCAGTGTCTTCTCCCTTTTAAAGGAACTTGTTGGTCCAAGCATTCCCAAAGTCAGACATCAGTTCAGCATGAAATATCTCACAAGCACAGACCTCTGACTCATTCCACACCTGTTTCAGTAGTTCCCCTGTAGTTAAGAGTTCAAAATTTTGCCCATAGGGTTGTCTCACAGGTGTTTCCCAGGCATCCTTCTAAAATAGAAACTTGGAGGTATTCTCACATACCCTGTCCTTTCCTTGGATGACACGAATAAATAAAATCTTTGTCCTTTTTTGACCACACCAGACATGCAGTCAGTTTTGGAAAGTTCATCTCACTGTTTGTGTTGGAATTTGTTTGGTTTGGCTGGGACAAACACTCCTTTCCTTTGTTTCTCCTTGGTGTGTTAAGTCTTTGAATTCAAGACAAAGAAGTTGGTAGGAAAATACCCCACTCAAAAGACTTAACAGAAATTGTTTTGAATTCCTGACTGAGCTGAAGGAAGGAGTGGGCTTGGAGTGCATTGTGTTTCAGGAGAGTGGGTAATCTCTGGTGAGCTCTTGGGAAAAGCTGTATCAGATCCATCAAGAGCATTGTCTAAGAGCTCTTTTCTTGGCCATCACAAATTCTGAATGTTTAGGTTGGAGATGAACCTTGGACTTGATCTGGAGACATCACATGGAAACTGTTTCACATCATATGTAGCCTTAATTCTCTGTTCTGGAGAACATTTTGCATGTCTTCTGGCTGCTGATGAAATGCTTTTGACAAGTTCTGAGCAGAGTCCTAGCAACAAAAATCATGATGAGATGTGTCTAGAAGTGTGGTGGGAATGAATTAAGAGAGAAGGAGGGAGAAATGTGAGAAATACTGAGGCTTTAGCAGGGAGTCTTGGACATGGGATATAATGAGGGAATGTGACTGCCACAGGTCTCTGGTATGAAGTGGATGAATTCTCTTAGGGACTAGTGTGGGAGTGTTGAAGATGTAAGACTTTGCCAACAGACTGAGGTAAATGGAGCAGCAGGACTATAAAAAGAGCATGCAACCCTCTGAAGTCTTGGCATAGAAAACTCCCTGCTGTCTGAGTTCTGATGCTGACGCTTGGAAAGGCCAAGTTAACCTGGAAAGTAAAATCCTCATTCTCAGCTGGTTTAGGGATTAACAGGAACATTAAAGACAATGAAAAAAAATCTTTCTCAAATAGATCCACAGATGTGGAACTTTGCCTGATTTTAACAGGTTTGCCCTTAAACCAGGTTGATAGTGAACAAGAGCACTGGCTGGGAGGTCTGAACTGTAGAGATTAACAAGATCTAAAATGAATGGCAAATATCAAACTGGTGTCAATTTGACCCAAGTGGCTTGATTGGATGGCAACTGTTTCCAGGAGCCTGTAGAGTTGCAGGGGTTTAATGGCACATCTCCTCAGCAACCAGCTGTAAAAGTGTTCAGGTGTTTCATGGGCTGACACTTCCTAGTTCAGTTTTTAAGAAAGTAAACTGGGAATCTTGCTGATTGTGTTGTTGCATAATTGCTGTGAATCAGCACTGCTCCTTCTTTCACAGTGGGAATGATTGACTTCACTCATAAGAGACAAATAAATATTTATTCATTTGAGAGAGTGATTTAACAAAGTTCGATAATAAATGTGACAGCGTTTTAGAAGGTTTGATGTCAAGGTATTTACTGAAGCAACATTGTAATAAAACTCTGTATCTAAACCCAAAGTGTGTCTTGAACACCAACCCCTTCACAGCAACACAGGGAGAGGCAAAGAAGAAACAAGCTGCTTTTTAGAAGATCAAATTTTTGGGAAAGTTGTCTGAAAAATTGGACTTTTCCTTTTTACCGTTCTCCAGATGCAACACCTTGCCCAGGATGGAGTTGGGGAGGGAAGTTACTTGTAAATACAACAGATGGTGAAATGCAAGGTGAAGGTGGGATTCATGGCAATGCAGTAATGTTTGTACTAACAGAACAGGGGGAAAAGAATCCTTTGTCTTTTTAATTCTAATCTTTTTTCCCTCCCACAGGTATAGCCTTCACAGACCTCCCTGTAAGTGCACTGATTTTCAGTATTTTAACTGTGGATGCAAACAGGAGGGAGGGGATTTGATTTGATTTGATTTTCTTTTTGATGCTTTGTTAAAAAAATTAGCAATGCTCATTGCTGACTGATGTGGAAGCTCCTTTTCCTGAAGCTTTTACCCCTTTCAAGCTTATCTAGCTTCTTGGATTGGCATTTCAGTGAGAAATTAATTTGACCCATGAAAACACTGGTCTAGAACTTGTTCCCTTGAAGTTCTTATTGCAAAATTCTCCTTTCAGAGGCAAATGGTGAAGACAGTGTTTTGCAATATTTGCAATATTAGGATGTGAAGGTGAATATTTCAAGTTGAAAACCACATTTTATTGTGTTAATGTTCACACAGTGAGGCGTATTTGTTTCAGTTCCCTCTTTGCATTTCTACAAATAGATGAGGGAAAAAATTACATCTTGGCTTAGCCCTTGTTGAATTTAACACAAAAAAATAGAAGTGACTATCCCACAGTGTCTGGGTTCTGGCTCTTGTGGTCTCCAGTGTGAAAGTGAAAATAACTAACACCAAACTGCTCATGAATGAGAGTTTTCCTCCTAAACCCCACAGACCAGCAGGAGGTGCATTAAAGCAGATGATTATTGGGGTCTGTGTTGCAAACAGAGAAGTAGTTTGTGCTGGAGAAACATAACATGACACTGAATTGGGCTCAGGGATCCAGTTAAACTTATTCTGAAATTAGGCTGAATTCAGAGAACTTCTGTAGACCCTGACCACCCTATTTTCAATGATGCTGTCTTTGGAGGCTGAATTATTGGATAGATTTTTGAGGTATTTTCATGGTGCTAATTTTTTTTCCCCACTGTTTTTGGTGGTAGGTCAGAGCTTCCATTTTTAACCACATGCTTCTTCTTAAAATTAAATTTCTCTGGCAGTGGTTGAATTTGTTTATGTGGATGGCTTCCTGTCTTGGGATCACCAAAGACCTAACCTCAGAGCTACACTACTACCCATTCCCTGTTCATCCAAGATTGAAAATATTCACACAGCAGCTTCCAAGGGATAAGAGAGTTCAACTGAGACAGGAGAACACATAGATCTGTTGATTGAGATGATGCCACCTTCATTTTAGATTATTATTATTACTGTTGTTATTATTA
>VZTY01012566.1:0-35758 GCA_013400935.1 Turnix velox | reverse complement strand
GTTATTACTAGCTAGCTATTGAACTCTTGTGAAAATTGCAGAAAACTAATTAAGAAAGTGGACACACCGTAAGGAGCACTAGACCCTGAACTTGATTGATCCCATGGTTCTGGTTTTATATCTTTTATAGCTCCACAATATTCAAGAAGTTCCCTAAAGGGCACACCTCAATTTAAAGAGCAGCTCTTTTGTTTCACCAAACCACCTTCAACGAAAGAAAGAAAGAGGAAGCAGACTTTAATCCAGGGTTTTTTTTTATTTCCTTCCCAGTCAAATCTCTACCCTACGGTGGGTCTCCAGACTCCAGGAGAGATTGTGGATGCCAACTTTGGGCAGCAGCCCTTTGTGTTTGACATTGAGGACTACATGAGGGAGTGGAGAGCCAAGATCCAGAGCACCATTAAGCGTTTCCCCATAGGAGACAGACTAGGCGAGTGGCAAGCCATGCTGCAGAAGTAAGTCCCTGTTCTGCTGCTCAGCTTCTTCCCTTCTCTCCAGATTTAAACATTCTATTATTTTTAATGCTCATTTATGCTTTCTTGTGGCAAAAATATTGCCATAAGAGTTGTTTTTGGCTCCATCTGTTTTACCCTCTTGTTTTGTTGTTTAATAGTCTTTCCTATGTAGATTGCTGCTGTTGCAAAATGTAAAAGCTGTGGAGGAGTTTTCAGCCAAAGACTGCATGAAAGCTTGTAGGAATGGAAGAACGTACACTTTGAGGTGATGCCCTGGGGGAAGGGGGATGGAGAGGACCCCATAGAAACTCTAACATAGGAGAAAAGCCAGTATGTAAGTCAGCTGGATTCAGAAATGAAAGAGCAAGAAAATAGCCTAAACCAAAGGCTTCCAATCCCAGCCTAACTGAAAACACAGCTATTATGTCACTTTATAAACTGATGATTATTGAATGCATTTCCCATTGCAAAAAGGAGTGCAACTTGATGAGAACAAGGGACAGGAGTTATCAGAGGTCAGGAGTATCTTCTGCCTGAAGAAAGACAGAGCTGGCTAAGGCTCCACAGCTTGGAAACAGGTAACTGAGGGAGGTGGACTGTAGTTATCTGTCAGTCATTACACCATGAAGAGCATGACTAGAAAGTAATTACTGACTGTTTCTCAAAACACAAGAAAAGCACCTTTTTCTTATAAACAATATTTGAAACTGGGACTTGCTGCTGGAGGAAGTTGTGATGGTTTCAGTACAAGTGGGTTTTAAAAGATACACATTTAAATATTCACAGTAATTCATAGTTGCATTTTAAACTCCTAAGTCTGTGGCTCTTGCTTCTGTCTCTAATTACAGGTAGCTCTGTTTTTCACCTTTTGTTATATTCTTTTCCTAAATACCTGTTATTTGTCACTGTCATCCAGGAGACTTACATGCAGTGACGATCACATCCATGTGATCTACTAGTCTTGTATTTAGTTAATTGCAGACAATTCATGGCAACCAACAAAGCCTTTGAAAAGCAACTAGTAGGAGCTATTGAAAATAGTAATAGCATCTTTTTTCAAGAGAAAATGGACCAGGGGACCTGCCAGAGAGTTTGTAGGACCTATAGAGGATTGCAGTATAAAAAGAGACCTTGGGTAAGATAAGACCATATCCAGGTGAAATTCAGGTATCAGGTAGGTTGTCATACAGAGACCATTCTTGGTAAGGGGCTTGGCAGAGGCTGTATCTGGGACTGAAGTGTCTGTCAAAGAAGCACTGTAAGAAAAGGTGAGGAGAAGTGGAGGAAGTCTCTGGGATCAGATATTTAGCCAGAGCCTTGAGGGGACTCAAGAAGAAGACAGGTGAACTTGTGGCTGTGGGACAGAGTTTCTCTCCAAACTGCCTTGGGTCAGGTGAAGAGGTGGATGGTGTGTAAGGTGCCATGTTTCAGGAAGGGTTTTGGGCAGCAGCAGGCTAAGAGAACTTTGATGTGTGGCTTGGACAGGTCTGTAGAAGCACTGCTGAATCACACAGTCATGGAATGATTTGGGTTAGGTGTGAGAAGCACCCTTGGATGCAGGACGGAGAGAGCTGTTCCTTGCATCTGAGCACTTCTGCTTTCAGTGAGTTTCAGTCATGGCTCCCAAGTGATATTAGCTATTCCTTTGGAGGATCTGGGATTCTGAAAGAATTCCTGTTGTCTGTTATGAACATGTCACATAGGTCACAGTGGGGTGTCACAATGTTGTCCCAGAACTAAAGAAGTGGTACCCATTCTGGTGAATGCTTGTGAGTGCACAAAGCTCCTCTAGTAGGTAGCTGAGACATAGAACTGAGAAGTCATTAATCATGGAATCATAGAATGGTTTGGGTTGGAAGGGGATCTAAAGATCATCTAGTTCCAACCCCCCTGCCATGGGCAGGGACACCTCCCACTTCACCAGGTTGCTCAATGCCTCATCCAGCCTGGCCTTAAACACCTCCAAAGGGGAGGAGGAATCCACAACCTCTCTGGGCAGCAATGAAAATTAATGAATATTGATTAACAATTAATGAAAATTAACCTGACAGAGTGACCAGTGTGTAATACTGTGAGGGCAGAGACAGAAGTGGTGTAGGGAGGAGCTCAGGCTTTGTGCAGCTTTGTAGGGCATTTTAATCTTTGCAGCCTCTGACTGATGAATTACAAGTGAAACAGGGATTGGCTTTTCCCTCCCTCCCCAGTTCCTGCCAGCTGTGATCAGGAACTGTGTCCAGAGCTTCAGCCTGGCCAAGCCAGGGTGACTTGGCAGCTGTGTGTGACATGGAGGGATGCACGTGGTTATGTCTGTGTGTACCATGCCAAAGGCATGTCTGGTACCAGGAGGAGTGTTCAGAAACACTTGTTGTTAAAGCAGGTTTTAAAAATGAAACTCCTGCTTACAGTGTTACAGTTGAAAATTGTGTCTTAAATAAAATACTTAAAGTACTACAAAGTGTCTAAGTTGAATGTGTGTTCTGAACTGTGACTTGGTCAGATCAATCTTGAGGAGCCTGCTTGAGGGTTCATCACTAGAAGTTTTGAGATGTTTTGATGGCTTTTTGTGTTTTTTTAAAATCCAGTGAGCATTACCACGCTTGCCACCTCCTGGGAGGACACAAATGCTTTAATAATACTCTGTTCAGAAAGATGCTTTTTTTTTTTTTGGTTTGTTTTCTGACAGTGATACTGCTTCCCCCTCCCTGCATTTGCTGAAAATACAACTTAAAAATGTGTTCATGTTTATAAGATCAAAACTGACTACTCTTTGTAAATCAGCAGATAAAAGATATGTGTAGAATCCATAGAGAGGTTCAACTACCAAAGATGTAATTGCTGGCAGATGGAGTGATGGAAGAAGTTCAGGTCCGGAGTCTTAATCTTTTCTTTTGAGACCAATGTGAAAGCTACAAACCTCTCTGAGCTTCAGATTTTGTGCCTCTATAGGATGTCACTGGCAGTGACACAATGCTGAGTCTTGGATAGCTCTTATAAAATAAATATTCTGTATGTATCAGGGAGTTTTAATCTTTTGATATTTATTTTCTCTGCCTTAAGGTGAATTTAGAATCTCGCTTCTTATGTCTGAGGACCAGACACCTATCTAGTAAATTGACAGCAGTAGGACTCTGGTTATGGCCTGAGCAAGTTGAGTTTGGTCACTGAAACTGCAACTTATGTCATGTTGATGTTTTTTCTCTCCTCTGTGATTGCCTTGTTTTGCCAACAACCCCTCATCTCTTTGTATTCTCTTGTTTTCTAGTATGGTTTCATCATATTTGGTTCATCATGGGTACTGTTCAACAGCAACTGCCTTTGCCAGAGTCACAGACACCACAATCCAGGAAGAACAGACCTCAATAAAGAACAGACAAAGTAAGTCCCCTTGGAAATTAATCCCAACGTGTGGCAGGTGTTTCCTTTGGGACTCTGCAGAGGAATGAGGTGCTGTGGAGGTAGAAAAGTTATTCCACAAGAGCACACTGCTGTCTTGTGTCACTGCCTGTGATTAGTAGAGCTTGGGGACCACTTCTTGGAGCACTTTTCCCATCACTTGGTGTGTCCCCTCCACTCTGCATCTTTGCCTGGAAATTCTTTCCATTGCCTGTGTGCTCTGAGAAATGACCTGCATGTGTTGAAAAGCATAAATTTTCTCATCAACTTGGGTAATTTTCCTCATTTCCTAAATGAATAGTTGAATCCTGGAGGAGAGGAAGTGACTCTCAGCTTGGAGGCCAGCACTTTTACACATCAGGCTACATGAGATCTAGGGCAGAAGCTGCTTTCTTAGAAGTAGGTCCAAATCTATTATTTCCTTGGGTTTTACCTGAAGTCACTGCCTTTCAGGCTCTCTTTGGATTTGGCTTCTTTGATGCAGCACATTTCAGCAGGAGCAGTTTCATTAGTAAGGTTGTAGGGACTTGGACACATCAATCTGTTTTGACTCACAGACTTCATGAGTCTTCCAGTCTCTGCTCATTTTGTCTTCAGATAAATTTTTTGCTTACTGAGGGTTTAGCAGCTTTACACTAGCTCACACTAGGTGAGGAATTGCTATTTTGTGGTTGTTTTGGTTACTGCTTTGGTTCTTCTCTCAGTTGGTGAGGAAGCCAGTGCTTTTTCTTGCTGCAGAGTAAGATTTGCATCTTTCTCCTGCTCTTGTTTTTTTTCAGCTTTTCTATTTCCAAGCTCAAAACTGTGGAGTCATAGAACATTGGTGTATTTTCTGCATTCTCCTGGCTGTTAAATAAGGGCCTCATCCAGCTCTGTACATTTCCCTTCCCTCTGTGAGCTGTTTCTCACATGACAGCTACGTGTCAGGAGCATCGTGCCCCCTTGTAGCTCTCCATACATGGAGAGCTTTAGGTTCATCTGGGGGCTTTGCTTAGTACCCAAAATAACTTCCCCTTGTTGCTGATGGGCTTTGTGCTCTCCAGGCCATGCATTATTCAGCCCCGAGCCCAGCCAGTGATGTTCTTGCTGGTGTGGGTTTAATTAGTGAAACCTTATGAGAGTCTGGTTTGTCTGAGGACTCGTGACAAGGCAGATGGGAGGGAAGGAATACAGAGCCCTGAAGTTGGGGCTGAAATAAGAGGTGTGAGGAAAACACAGATGGGAAAACAAAAAAGACGGGGAAATATGAAAGGCAGTGACATCTGTGAGAGTTGTCAAACAAGGCCAAGAGGAGAGCTGTCAAAAGCAGCCAGACATGGAGAGGGATGTGCAAGTGGAAGGAAGAGAAGGTGAGATGAGACGACTGTTGAGCACACATTGGTGTGAGAGCCACGACTTTGGGCATAGCTTTCAGCTCCAAAAGCAAGCAAATAGGCACTGAAAGCTGGAAGCCAAGACAAGTCATTGCAGGTCATTACTGAGGGTTACTGGGCTGGACTTTCAGCAGCTCATGATTGGTGATGGTCACAGTTAGTAGAGCCTCTACTTGAGAAGCACCTCATGAGCAGTTCAGTACCTTCTCTCTGTAAGGAGCCCTGGAAAATCTGAGAGGGAAGTGTTTAAAATGCACTTAGTTTTGAAGTGCACTTAAAAAAAAATAAAATGTGAACCTCTGTAGATCAGCATCTCCTCTGAGTGGTGACATGGGTAACATCTCAAGTTAGTCTTGCACTTGTGACTTTTTATCATCTGTTGACTTAACATAGGTGGGACATGAGCACCCAGGATGATAGATGGCTTCTTGCCTTCTAGCTTTGCAGCTCCTAGAAGGGTGCAACTCACTGTAGGTGATTCTTGGAGCCAGCTTACAGGTGCCACATCCTCACTGCAGGCCAAGCTCAGGTCACTTCTCAGGGATTACACTGAGGTGGGACTTGCAGGAGCCTGGTTTTTTGATGTGATTGTTTCTATTTAGAGGGAGGAATATTGGGGGAACACTTCTGTGTTGTGGTTTAAGGCCACAGACCCTCTAAGAGCATTCTGCTTATCTGATGCCCAGCCATACATACTTCTTTTATTTTGAAGCCATTACCCCTTGTCCTGTCACTACATGCCCTTGTGAAATGTCCCTGCTGCTTTCTTGTAGGTCCCCTTCAGGTGCTGGAAGGGGTTATGTTGTTTTCCCAGAGCCTGTAGTGGGAGCTGTGTGGCATGTGTGAGACAACTCATCTGGCCATTTGTGTTGGCCAGTCCCATGTGTCAATAGGTGTCCTTTTGCTTTCAGGAATACAGAAGCTAGTATTAGCAGGCAGAGTGGGAGAGGCTATAGAAGCCACCCAGCAGCTCTATCCTGGCCTCCTAGAACATAACCCCAACCTGCTCTTCATGTTAAAGTAAGTATGAATAGCTTTATACTCCCTAATGCTGAAATGTGTAGATGAAGGAGGAAAGAAAGAGGCTTTCCACCCATCCAGGCTGAATTCAAACTGTCTGAGATCCCTTTGGGAGCAGGTGGGAGAGGACATAATCCTTTGCACAGTACTGATAGCAATGTAGACACAGCCATTTCATTGCTGCTCAGACCTAGTTTGGCTTTCACTCATGAGGTCAGGCAGAGGTGGGTGAAATTTTAGTTCTGCTGAATGCCAGAAGCTCCTTCACACGTGGCTTTTAGCTGTCTTATGGAGATCTTGCCACCCCAGAGCAGGTGGCAGTCACTGGGAAGATTCTTTGGATGATAGATGTATGGAAAAGGTGATCTAGGGGAAAAGTGCCTTTGTGTCCTAGTTTTCCCAGCCATACAGAGTGGCTCTCCCAAGTCTCCTGAGATGTTTACAGCTCCCAGAAAAGCCAAATGAGGAGTTGTCCTCACTATCCTGTCACTGTGGCTGTTGCATTTTTTATCTTTCCTTTTCTATTAGCCATTGGCCACCAGCATTTCTAGGTTGGTGCAGTAGTGGGAGAATCATGATGTATGGCAGATTTAATATCATGTTCTTGGGGAAAAAAAAAAAACCCACAGCTGAGTTTTGGAGTTCCTGCAAACATAGTGGAGATGAAGGAACATTTTCTTAGTACAACAGAAACAAACTTGGGTTTGGGAAATGTTTCAACATTCATTAGCATCAAAATTGCAGTTTCCCAACTATTTCCTCCCATAGCACTGTCAGAGCGCTCACCACGCAAAGGTGCTGGGAGGCTGAAGTGTCTTTTTCCAAGGCAAATTTAATTGCTGTGCAGTTTGTAGGATTCCTCCACTGTGTAACCAAGGAGACCTCAATGCAGAGCATCCTGGCTGTCACACAGCCTTTTCCTCTTCTTCCCTCCTATGAAATCAGGTGTCGGCAGTTTGTGGAGATGGTGAATGGGACAGACAGCGAAGTTCGTTGTTTCAGTGCCCGCAGCCCCAGGTCCCAGGACAGTTACCCTGGATCCCCCAGCTTGAGCCCTAGACATGGATCAAGTAACTCCCACATTCACAGTACTGGTGAGTACATCTTCTTTTGTCTCCTGGCTGAGAAGAGGAGATGTTAAAGGCCAACTGCTGTCCACTGTCCATGAAATGCATCTTTCCCTTCTGAAATCCAGCTGAGGGGACATACTGCTGTGGTGTGTCTCTCTGTACTGTTACAAAACTGGTTTTACATTAGTAATTTTACACAGAAAAAAGTCACCAGAGCAGATTTTTTTTCAGGATAATGAAGCTTTTGAACGTTGCTGGTGTAGTTCCTTCCATATTAATTTGTGTTTTCTCTAGGAAAAGAGCAATGAATAATAATTGAAGACCAGCATTCCTGTTTTGCTTTCTCCTTTTGGGGTTTGCTCTCTTGCTAAATTACTGACTTCACCATAGGGTGATACTGTTGGTCTGGTCTCATTTTTCCTTTTCTTCTTGACTTTCAGGAGCAGATAGTCCAACCTGTAGCAACGGAGTCATGTCCACAAAAAGCAAACAGAGTCACAGTAAATACCCAGCACTGAGCTCATCATCTTCATCTTCCTCCTCCTCCTCCCCCTCATCTGTGAACTACTCAGAATCCAATTCTACAGATTCTACCAAATCTCAGCAGCACAGTAGTACAAGTAACCAAGAAACCAGGTATTTTTCTCTCCTTTGATGATGCCTGAGGAGGGTGAGATGATGGGAAAGGGCTTAGTCTGCTTTTGGAAGAGCCAGAAGGGCATTAGTCATGCTGTTTTCTTGTCTGCAAGGTCACTAATATTCCCAGCAGATACAAGACTGTTCCATTTCCCCTGCTCTGTCTCAGGCTTGAAGTCTTCTGATATAAAGAACATAATGATTCTCTTGCTTCAAGCACTGAGTTGTCCCGTTAACCTGATGCTGTCAGAGCTCAGGGTGGTCTCTCCCCCTGAGAATTAAAGCTGCTGAGCAGCCTCCCTGCCCCCCAGGCAGCAACTTGAGTCTTTACTGCATGGCTCTCTTGAGTATTTTTCTTGGGCTGCCTCTTTCTGTTGCCCAGTTCCTTCTAGGTGAGCCTGTGAATCAACAGTTTGAGACCTGTGACAGCAAGTCATAGCATCATAGAATGGTTTGGGTTGGAAGGGACCTTAAAGATCATCTAGTTCCAACCCCCTTGCTATGGGCAGAGATACCTCCCTCTAGACCAGGTTGTTCAGTGCCTCATCCAGCCTGGTCTTAAACACCTCTAGGGGTTGAGGGGGCATCCACAGCCTCTCTGGGCAACCTGTTCCAGTGTCTCACCACCCTCACTGTAAGGAATTTCTCCTCGCCAGCCTAAATCTCCCCTCTACCAATTTGCATCCATCACTCCTAGTCCTGCCATCCTGGACCCTATTAAAAAGTCCTGCCCCAGCCTTTCTCTAGCCCCCTTCAGGTATCAAGAAGTCACTCTGAGGTCCCCCCCTGAGCCTTCTCCAGGCTGAGCAACCCCAACTCTTTCAGCCTGTCCTCAGAAGGGAGGTGCTCCAGACCTTTAGACCCTTCTCTCAGGAGCTGAGCTTCCTGTGGGCTCACTTTCCAGGGTGGTGTTGTATGGCTGTCTGAGGCTCTGATGGAGCATTGGGTATCCTTGTGATTAGTAGAATCTCTTGCTAATTGTAGCTGGCCCTCATCCTCTGTCATCATCTTCATCTGTAGTTTGGAGTTTCTGTCATAGAATCATAGAATCATAGAATAGTTTGGGTTGGAAGGGACCTTAAAGACCATCGAGTTCCAACCCCCCTGCCATAGGCAGGGACACCTCCCACTAGATCAGGCTGCTCAGTGCCTTGTCCAGCCTGGGCTTGAACACCTCCAGAGAGGGGGCATCCACAACCTCCCTGGGCAACCTCTTCCAGTATTTCACCACCCTCACTGTAAAGAATTTCTTTCTTATGTCAAGTCTAAATCAATCCCCTCCAATTTATATCCATTGTTTCTAGTCCTCCCATCTGATATCATAGTAAAAAGTCCTTCCCCTGCCTTTCTGTAGGATCCCCTCAGGTACTGATAAGTTACTATAAGGTCCCCCAATCTTATAACATACAGCACCTAACCATGTGAGAAACACATGTTCAGACTCAGTTTTCCAGAAACAAATGATAATGCTGGATTTGTGATTCTTTTTTTTTTTAAATGCAGATCCCATTCCTAGCAATGTTTTCTCATAATTTCAGTTAATCAACAGTCAGTCAGCAATCTTGCTCACACTGCTGTCATGAATGGTTAAGCTCAGAGCTCTTGTGTTCTGTACTGCAGTTTTGGCAAGTGTTGATGGCTTACCACAGCCAAGATTTCCCTCCTGCTTGGTATGTTAGTATGTTACCTCTCTCCTGGCTGCTGTTCCCTGTCTCAGAGATGATTGCTTCCTGAAGGGAAAATGATAAGCACTCAGCACCTGCAATTTTGACAGCCACTTTCAGAACAGAAACCTCTTTCATAAGCTGCTGTCAGAAGCCTCCACCATTTTTTGCTATGCTGAATGAAACCATCTGACTCCCTGTAGACCATCTGGCACCTTTACTGCCTTACTGGCCATTGCTGGGCATCATTTGGCAACCTGAGTTCTCCTTCCATTTCTAATTGAGACATCTGGGTTTGTTTTTTCCTCCTTTCACCTCAGTGACAGCGAGATGGAAATGGAGGCTGAGCATTACCCCAACGGAGTCCTGGAAAATTCATCCACCAGGATAATGAATGGCACCTACAAACATGAAGAGATCCTGCAGACAGATGAATCCAGCATGGGTAAGGCCTCAGGGATGGGAGGGGTAAAGGGAAATAGAAAAAAGCAGGTACAGGAGTTAAAATCGTGGTTGGATTGTGGGGTAAAAATGTGTTCTTTAGCTTTGTTTTCCTCACCCCAGTGAATGAATTAGTTTGTAGAGTACCTGTTTCATGGGAAAAAATAATCTATCCTGAAACTAAAACCAGATCTGGCTTTTTATAGTTTCACAGCAGGGCTGGGGGTGTTATAGGGCAGAGAAAGCAATAGCAAAGATTTGTCCAGTGCTGGTCAGGAATTCCAGCTCAGAGCAGTCCTGGCTCTTCTCCCAGCTGGGAACTGAACTGAACTGTGATGTCCAACCACAGAGTGTCCTCAGCACAGCGTGGTCAGCTACAACTCTCTTATTTGTGGGTGCATTAACCAAGAGGGAGAGGATGAATTAGCTCTACTGCCCCTGAATCTGGGGATTCCTCCAGTTATAATGGGTCTTGTGGCCATTGGATGCTGTGGAGTCAGTGGTATCGATGTCTCTAACCAAAAGTTTTCTTATCAGAAATTTTTCTTGTCAGCTTTTCTGTCAAAATATTTGATTTGGAGATAGTCCCTCTGAAGCTTAAGTCTTCCCTGTATTTAACTTGCTATGAAAGATTCTTTTCTGGCAGCTGTAGAGCAGGGATCAGAAAAGTCTTCCACTGGGATAAACTCTGAGCAGGGGAGCATCTGCCTGCTCCAGAAGGGGAAGGAGTTTATGGATATGATGACACAGAGCTGGGCAGAGGTGGGGGATGAGAGATGATTGTTACTTCTCTGCTGCCTTTCCTGCAGAAGACAGCTGTCCCCAAAGGCAGCTCTGCGGGGGGAACCACGCTGCCACCGAGAGAATGATCCAGTTTGGCCGCGAGCTGCAGATGCTGAGCGAGCAGCTCTGCAGAGAGTATGGGAAGAACACAATGCACAAAAAGATGCTTCAGGTAAGCCTGGGCCTTGTGCTGCAACCCAGAAGCTGTCTGGGACACGTCTGAGGTTGGGGGTTCTCTTATGGAGCTCTGGGTGGCCCCCACTTCTGCATCTCCAAAGGAAGGGGGGGCCTGCTCGGGGATGGGAGATGGAAA
This sequence comes from Turnix velox, assembly GCA_013400935.1. NCBI lineage: Eukaryota > Metazoa > Chordata > Aves > Charadriiformes > Turnicidae > Turnix > Turnix velox. The sequence continues at coordinate 24,610 of VZTY01012566.1, read as the reverse complement.
TGCAGTGGACGTGGAGCATCCAGACCCAGTTCTTGGCTGAGGAGAGAAGAAACAGCTCCTGCCTGCCTTTGCTCTTCTTCTCTCCAGGTGAAACTCCACTTGCCTTCCCGTGCTGGTTCCCCTGCCAGGTGGAGGGGGCACCCTCTTTAATCCACTCTCTTGATGGCCCATTGGGGTCCCTTGGTGCCAAGAAGAAAAGGGCCATTTCTTTTCAGGAGGTAGGCACCTGTCACCTTGGCGATGGCAGGAGGTGCCCCGGCTGATGGACTCTGAGGTTCTCCTGTGTGTTTGCAGCCATGCATGACCTTACTCTGCCTCTCTCTTCTCTCGTGCAGGACGCATTTAGCTTGTTAGCTTACTCAGACCCTTGGAACTGCCCCGTTGGTCAGCAGCTGGACCCAATCCAGAGGGAACCTGTGTGTGCTGCTCTTAATAGTGCTATTTTGGGTAAGGCCTGGCTCCTGTGTGAGTGCTACCTGCTGGACATACCTGCTCTCAAGGGCTGCCCTGTGCTGGGCAAGAAACATTCAGAAGTACTCATGTTTAGGTTTTGCATCTCCCTTCTGTTGCTGGGAAGTGACAAGGCAGTGATGAAGGACAGCAGGCAGCAGGGAAGCCTGCAGAGAACAGATCCACCTTTTGGCTCCCTTCCTTGGGTCTTTTCCCAAGAATGCTCCTCAGGATTTCCCTGCCCTGCTTACTGAGGAAGCCATGGTCTCTCTGATGCACTTCCTGCCCCTCTTCTTCCTCTGAACTCACCTGAATCACTTCCCTGGTATTAGCAGGGGTCTTTTCCACACTGCTGGGGTTGGCAGAGTTTTGTCCTGGCATCATCCTGCTTTCTGGTAGGGAAATGCAGTTGCTCTGTTTCAGCAGCTTGTAAACAAAACAGGTTTCAATAGTGTTTGCTCTAAAGCAGAGAGGGACCTCAATTCAATTACTTTTGATCTCATGTTGGACATGCATAGTGAAGTGGGTCTGTCTGCCTTTGGAGCATCACCTCTCCATCCCATCATTGCTGTGCCTGCTGGAGTCCGTGCAGCCCACTGTTGGAATCAGGGCTGTGGTCATGGCTCAGCCCTGTTTCTCTCTCTTGCCATCCTAACTGTGCTGAGAAGACCCTTCTCTGCTCAGGAGTCTGGTTCCAGGTTGGTGTCTTCAGCTAGCAAGGCTGCTCCATTTTTTCTGATGAGCTTTCCTCCTTGTGTCTGCAGGATGGATCCTGGTTCGATCCACTGTGTCCTCAGAGCTGAATGTTTATACCTGTTCCTCCATTTTCTTTGGACAAGAATGTTCCTTGGCCCAACAGCTTGGGGTCATTCACTGTCTTATTCTAGTATAATGAAAGCAGTAGCTTTCCTTGGTGGAATTCTTATGCTTCCAATCACAGAGTTGCTGTGTCATTGCTGACCCTCCTGGTGTCTTCAGCTACAGAAAATTCCATGCAAGAGGAATGATTATAGTGATAACAAGGTTATGTCCTCCCACCACTGCAAGAAAGAGATTGACTTTGTTCTAGGCAGTGTGCTTGGTCCTGTCAGACAGACTTTGCACATGCTGTGTCATTGCTCAGGACAGTTCACAGTCTGGGTTAGCTCAGTCCTGGGTTAGCTGACCAGGCATTGTCCTCTGGACAACTTCTGTCTTAGAAAGTCATGCTTGGTTCCTGTGAACAGCCTGGCTCACTGTGCCCAGACGTTTTTCCTGCTGGGTCTGTGAACCTCGTGTTGAGTGTGCCAGGAGATTTAGAGATTGTCTTCTGGGAAAAGGAACAACCTAATGGACAAACCCTTGCAGGCTCCTGTTCTTTTTGAGTGAAGGAACACAAATGACACGGTTTAGGAAAGAGAGTCCTTTCCCCTGACAGTCCAGCAGGGTGGAGAAGTTGCTAAGAGGTGTCACCAGGGGGAGGTGAAGGATGGTACCTGGATATGCTTCATCACACAAATTGCAGGCCACTTTGTCTAGCTCAGCTCTCACATGTATAACAAACATGAAGTGAGAAGCAGTGACCAGTGGGTGGGTTTGTTCAAGGCTTGGACAAGTGGAAGAGATGGAGGGGTTGCCTCTGACTTCATGCCAGTTTCCCTCACTTCTCCTTATTCTTCCATGCTTTGATCTCTCATACTTTGAGGATATTTCTGTCAGACAATGAAGCAGCAGGAGCTCCACTGCCTTTTTCTTGCTCTGGCCACCAAAGCAGCACTTTCTCAAAGCTGTGGCTCCACCTGGGACTTGTTGTGTTTGGTGGGGAATGTGGAGGAGCAAGGAGTAACTTCTTCCCCATCCAGCATCTTTTATCAGGGATACTGTTTAGTGAAGCACTGGAACAAGTTGCCCAGAGAGGCTGTGGATACTCCATCTCTGGAGATGTTTAAGTCCAGGCTGGATGAGGCACTGAGCAGCCTGATGTAGTGGGAGGTGTCCCTGCCTATGACAGGGGAACTTGATGATCTTTAAGGTCCCTTCCAACCCAAACTATAATATGATTCTATGCTGGGCTTGATGCCCAGGTGACAGTGAGAGGGACCCGAGTGTCAGTGACCAGGACACCTCTTCTAAACAGTTGTTCTTTTTTTTGCCCCCACAGAATCTCAGAACCTGCCAAAGCAGCCCCCGCTGATGCTTGCCCTGGGCCAGGCCTCGGAGTGTTTGCGGCTCATGGCTCGTGTGGGCCTGGGCTCCTGCTCCTTTGCCAGAGTAGAGGACTATTTGCACTAGCCACCAGAGCAACATGGAGCTGACATCGTTGAGTGCTGCCCTTCACCCTCCGTTGCTGCCACTACACCACCACCTCGGTCGAAAGCCTGACCTCCCTGCCACCAACACCCCCTCTGGCACACACACACACACTGACACACTGACACACACACTGCCTGGGGAAGGATTGAGTGACTCTCTGGCTGTGTGGCTGTCCCTGACCCCAGGAACCACAGGCAGGTCCTCCCTGTGTCCCTGCCATTGCTCAGTGTTTCGCTGGTTGTTCTGACGTAGGGATTTCTCTTTCTTTTCATTTGAGTTGTTTCTCCTGCACCTGCCCGTGTTTTATCTGGAGAGTTTTGCTGAGCTGGTTTCTGCTGATGTGCAGAGGAAGCCCATCCAGCTGCTGACAGCTTGGTCTTTTCTTCCCTTCTTCTCCCTCCACCGTGCACATAGAGCATCATCCTCTGTGCTAGTTCCCTGAACATTTCTAGCAGCGCCAGTTCAGAGGGGAAATTTTTTTTTTTTTAAATTTTATTTGAATCCTGTTCATTAAAAAGGTCTCTTCCACCTTCACAAAGTTACTGATGTATTTATTGCCCACAGGCACACAGGTCCCAGCCACACACATCATACAGCCACTCAGGAGACCTGGTAGAGGTAGGTCCTGTCAGACCCTGATGGTGGGATTTGGAGGAGCTTGGTCCTTCCTGGTGCTTACCTCTGCTTGTCTTTGTGACTGAGAAGACTTGACGTTGCCTGTTGTTAGTGCCTGTGGTGTAAAAGCATCTCACAGAAGTAGAAAAATCCAGTTCTCAAAGCAGCTAGAGGGACAAGAGAGATGAATGTGAGGTTGTCTACCACTGTAAATCCAGTAGCAGATTGTCTTACCCTGCAAGGGGCATCCCACTTGAGCTGTCAGTTTTTGTGTTATCACAAATCCTTCTTTTTCTCCATCCAGGAAGTCTCTAGGACTGATCAGAAAGGAGCAGCAATTTTTTTTTAAGGATGACTAAGTAAATTATTTTGGCTCCAGGCCCAAGAGAGACCAGTGAAGGTCTGTGGGTGAGTAATCTTCCAAGTAAGATGGACTAATGAGTCCCTGCTGTGGTGTGTGTGAGCCCCAGGGACTCATGTACTACAAAGTTTTGACATTCAGACCATCTGCCTACAAGTGTTAGTGAATCTTGTACTTTTGACTGGAGAGGTTGTGCAGCAGCACCACGAGCTCTGCATCCTCCTAAGGTCCACTTGGAGACTTCAGTCTGGTTGCACAGGAAAAACTGCACCAATAGAATTATTGGTCAGTAGCTCTGAGGAGGCCCCAGGAGACCTGAGTCAGACCCAGGATACATTTTACTGTAGTTTGTGGACTGTTTGTTTTTTTGAAGGGTCAATGAAAGATGAACAGATGGTGTTGAAGTTTACCCTTAAACTGGAGATTAACCCATGCAGCAAAAGGGCTTGTGTGCCATTGAGGAGGGGAAAGTGTTGTGTGGGCTTTGTGCAGGAGCTCGAGCTGGAAGGATTTGCTTTTGAGAGTTTAGTTTGCAGTCTGAGAGGGGCAGAAAGGTGACTGTGGCAGTGAATGTGCAGATGGTGTTGGAGGTGGCTGGGAACACCTTGTGGTGAAGGTGTGTAGGGGCAGTGGTACATCTATGGTGGCCTAAAATGAGGTTTAGAGATGGAGGAGGTGTTAGCTCAACTTGAATAGCTGTGAAAAGTGAGGGGGTGTGCTGTCTGCCACAACCTTTCTTCTGGGCAGACAGGTCTGCTCTAACCAGAAGAATTTAACTTGCAAATGTGAGGCTTGTGTTTCAGTTCTGGAGAACAGCCCATGTGCCTGGAAAGGTCATCCAGTGACTTTTCAACTCTGTTGGTGTCCTTAGTGATGGAGGTTACCCCAGCCTGCAGTTCCTGCTTCTCTGCAGATGAAGAAACGCTTCATCTTGGTGGGCAGGCATCCTTTGGGGGTGGGCAGGCATCCTTTGGGGGTGNAACGCTTCATCTTGGTGGGCAGGCATCCTTGGGGGGTGGGCAGGCATCCTTTGGGGGTGGGCAAGCATCCTTTGGGGCTGGACCTGCCAGGCTGCCCAGTCTGACCCATCCTGCCCCCAGTGCCACCACTGGACCTTTGGCAGCACATGGGCTTGGCCTGGTGAGAGATTCTTCTGCAGATTCTGTTTCCTAGACCCAAGCTTGTGGCACATTAATCACGGGTACTTGAGTTGGAGATTTGCTGCTACCTGGCTTTGCCTTTCACATTTTGCTTGCTGCTGCCTGGCTGAGGTCAGACCTGTCTTCCATCTTTTTAGCAAAACCATCTTACCATCTTCTGAGTTTTCTCTGTTCCTCTCTGTTCTTTGTGGTTCCTTGAAGAGGAACCCTGTGGTTCCTCTTTGGCAAATGTCACATTAATGCCCCACTTGATGTCTCAGCAATACTGTGGTGGCTTCCCTGAAGAGGTTTTGTTGGTTTTGGTTTCCCTTTGGCTACAAAATAAATGCCAGGAGATGCTCCAAAATACCCTGATTATTCTGGTGCCAAGGATTTCAGGATGGGATGGTGTTTCTGGCTTCTCATGGAGATCATCCCTGTTGTAGAGACCATCTTGCTGTTGTGTCCAGGCCATACTCTTAATGATGATTAATTACATGGGGCAGTGCTGACTCAGTGGCTCCCTGTTGACTAGACAGCAGTAATGCTATTCCACTTCTTGCTCTCACCAGCTCTGGTACCAAGTCTCCTGATTCTGATTTCTGAAGAGTCAAAGAACTTTTCTGCTGTCCATACCTGTTTCACTAGTGGTTTCTGCTGGTTGTACTTAGGTTCTGACTCAGTGTGAGGAAGAGAAGTGTGTGTGCTGTGGTAGAGGCCACCTAGATGAGGTTTTTGATCGTCCTTCCTCAGGTTCTTTATCAAGGACTCTTAGTCTTTGAGTGTCCCTGCCTGCTCCTTGATGGTTCATGTCAGCTGAGCCTTGGTTTGAATTGTTGCAGTCATTAGAAAAAGGAAACAGAGCTAAATTTGAGTTTCTGACCTTAGGCATCAGGGATGATGAACCATCTCCTTCTCCAGCAAAGCAAACCTTGTTGGGTTGCTGTGATGCTGCTGTGATGCTTTAGTTCCCTTCTTTCCTACACTCACGTAACCTGTGTTGGGTAGGTGCAAGTTTCAGAGGTCCTTCTGCCATCAGGGGGTTGATTGAGAAGGTGAGCTGTGGGAGCCAGGCTATGGAGCAGTTGGTAGTGCCATCAGGCTGTGTGATGTACAACGTGGTATGGAGAAGTTCTCTCCATGAAGAGGCAGTGTGCAGACTTCAGTGGGTGGAGAGGTCCATCATCCTTCAGTTGTAGGTGCAGTGAGGCCCTGTGGAGCTGGTCTTGGCATGAATAGAAGGAATTCTTTACTTGGCAAGGTGGTCATGGTCCACATGGGCATCCCCTTTGCAGAAGGAACAACTTCCTTCAAACCCTGCCTGTGTTGGAGCAGTGGTGGAGCCACAGTGTAGCGTGGTGGTGGGTCTGCAGCTTTATGAAGTTGTGGTTGTATCTTGGTGTTGCTGCAAAAAAGGACAGGAGAGAGGACACGTGCTGTGTGTGGCTGGGACCCTTCAGCTCCAGAAGAATGAGTAATGGAGGAAAGTGGAGCTCAGCAGCTCTTAGTGAGAGCCAAAAGGTGGCTGTGAGCCATGGCCCATCTGCTGTGTAGGTCAGTGAGCTGGGGGGAGTGTTGGTGGAGGGAGTCTGTTGGAAGCTCCAGGAAATTTGGGGAGGAAAGGGGGACAGTTGAGAGCCCCAAGGGCTCCTCCAGAGGAAGCACTAGCTGCTCTCCACCTCTCATTCCTGCAGCCAGAGGTGGGAGGTGATGAATAAGTGAACATGTGATGTGTCTGTCCCTCTTCCTGTGTCCCAAAGCAGAGGTCGAACCCAGAAAGCCAAGGGTTCATCCAGGCTTGAGGAGCACATGTTCTGACAGCTGTTTTGTTTCTTGGAGGGAGCCTTAACTCCTGCTCACAGGGGGCTGAGTCCAGTGTGGGATTTACACTCATGTCACTGCAGAAACATTCCTGGAGGCCACACACACCTCTGCTCTTTGGTGGAACTTCCTCTGGCCAGGCAAGACACCTTTTCTCTGGTGGCTCCACTTGGGTCTGGGCACGTGCTCTGACTCCTGTGCTTGGAGAGGGCTTCAGCTTCATCCCCACCCTGGGAGGGACCACGAGGGGGTCTGCAGGCTGGGCTTCTCACAAGCTCCAACTTGCAGGAAGGAGAAGAAGCAGCAATGGCTTTGGGGATAACCAAGATCTTTCACGAAGATTTTTCAAAAGACAAGTTGTGTTGACTCTTCCAGACCAAGGACATTGCACTGGTGTGGGATCCATTGAGATCTTCTCTCTCAGCCCTACCTGTGCACTCTCCTCCCAGCTCTCCAACCAGGAGGAGGTTTGACAGCACCTGCAGCTCCTGCTCTCAACGTGTTGGGTGCTGAGAGCCTCAGGACCTGCCACCAGGCAGCTAACTCTCTTCTGCTGGTTGCTCAAAACTCAGGTATGAAAAGCTCAGCTGGAGCCTGGGCTGCAAGGTCTTGACAGGTTCCCAACCAGCCCTGGAGGAACAGCCACCATTGGGCTGCAACAGAGCAGATCCCCCCCTTTCTGCTGCTCCAGACTTCTCATCACTTTTGGAGAGAGAGAGAGAGAGAGAGAGAGAGAGAGAGAGAGGAGGGGGTATGGTGGTTCTTCTCTTTGGTACAACATGAGCTACGTGGACATTACCCAGATTGTGCACATTGGTTCAGTCTAAGCTTAGTATTTGTGAATTAAGTTATCTGATGCTTCGCATGAAAACCTTCAAAAAGGGGAGGGGTGGGGTGGGGTTTTAACTTGAGACAAAGCCTATGAAAATATACTGGAAATATGGTAAAGAAATGGACGTTCTGCTGTATATTGACAGAATTATTTTTATTAAAATACACATCCATGTGCAAGAGCTGAGGTGGAGCCCTGTGCTTTTCTCTCTCTCTGCTGCCTGCAGGAAACAAGCAGCAAGTGGCACCTTAGCTCTGTCCTCTCCACAGCTGGGGTGACATCCAGTGCAGCCATGGCCTGTGGATCAGGAAGCATCAGTGATGGGACTGAGGGTGGATGAAGCAGTTCCCCCACAGCTCAGGGACTGACAGCTGGGCTCTGCCCCACAAGGATGAGCTGGTTCCAGCTTTCCCTTCTACACTTTGTTCCTCTCCCATAAAGTGATGGACCATCAGCCTGGTGGGACCCAACTTCTCCCACCCTCCCCAGCCCTGCAGAGGTCAGCAGATGGGACATCTCTTCTTCTCCTGCCCAGCTGGAGGGGTTGGGACCTCACTCTGCTGCTACTGCTGATGATGCTCTTTCTCATTTCCCACACTTTGCAGGATATTTGGAAGCTGCCAAGGTATTGGCAAATCTGTATCTTCTCCCCAAACACCTAATTTTTGAGGTGCTACAAAGCCAATGGGGATGAGCCCATGCTGTAAATAGCTTTACCTATGAATAAGGAGAACATCATCTTGGGTCCTTCACCTCTAGGTCGAGACTTGGCCCCATGAACTGGTCCCCAGTGCAGCACAACAGGACCAAAGTGCAGTTTGCCCCTCCTCTGGAGAAAGATGCACCTGTGGCAAAGGGGTTTTGGGGCAACACCATGCTCTGGGCTTGTAGGATCAGCAAAAACTCAAAGAACACTTTGTAGTGATGAGGTTTTTATTATAAATATTTGCTCATATCATAAATATTTGCACATTCTGGCTGGGCAGGAGGAGGGACTTGCTGGTCATTGCCACTGTGACACCCGGTCCCCCTGTGACATGGGTGATGGTGCCAGCACTGCAGGACCCCCCCGGAGAAGAGGTGTGAGCACTCCCTGCTCCCCCTGGAGGGTGATGGGACTGAAGGTAGAAGGTAGAGGGAGGGTTTCATTGTTGCCTTTGAAGCTTTTTCATGACTTTCTTCACCCAGGGACTCTCAGGGTCGGTGCAGATCTTGTCACCGCTGGCAGCCACAATCCTGCAGTGAGAAAGTGAGGAGTGATGTGTGAGCCATTCCCTTCCCAGGCAGCTTCTTCTCCCATCCCCATCCTGGATGGAGATTTGGAGCCATCTCCAGCAGCCCATGGGCTGATGGTGCACGTCTGGCATCTTCCCAGACCAGTCCCATTAGAAGAAAGCACTAAACCCTTATTTTTCCCTCCCCTACACTCCCCCCTTCCCGAAACATTTGCTCTCAGGTGTCCGTGGGGGGCAAAATGGGGATGGAGGGAGCTCCGGGGCCAGCGGAGGGTGGGCTGCAAAGCCCAGGGGTACTCACACAACTGCAGGCATGGAGCATTCTTCGGGGGTGTGGTAGAAACCCGTCATGTTTCGGATTAATCTCTTCGAATACCCGAAGCAGCACTCGGTGGGTGTGGTGTAGGCTGTGAATGGAGAGATGCTCTCAGCCTCCTCCCGGCACCATTTGGCCATTCATGGTGACACAGCAGGACACCCAGCACAGGACAGAGGCCACCGAGCTTCTCAGCAGCACCCCCCAAAGGCATCCCAAAGCAGGGATTTGTTTCCCTTCACGCCCAGCAAGCCCAGGACTGGGAGAAGGTGGCCAGTGGGGAGGGGAGAGGAAGTGTGGGGAGGCCAGTGGTGGGGAGGGGAAGAACATGTAGGACCCAGCATTGTCCCAGCTGCCAGAGCACTGGGTGAGATTGGGATGCTTGATCTGAGGATGAGGTTTTGGAGGTTTCTAAGGTGGGGACACAGCCTGGGCAGCTCCAAACTGCTCCCCAACCCTCCAACCTCATCCAGCTGAGAGCTGGAAAACCTCTTCTAGAGCCTCCACCAAGCTCCTGCAGCATCTCCCCAGGGTTGGCCCCCAGCACCCTCTCCATCCTTCCACCAGCAGCACCATCCCCACTCCTCATTGGGGTTTCTCCCTCCATTTCCCCAAACTCCAACCCAAGGAGGTGCCTTACCTGTGGCGTGGTGCAGGGAGAAGGTGAGGAGCATGGTGAGCAGCAGGAGCCTCCTAGCAGTGAGCATGATGGGCTGTGTGAGGGCTCTCTACTGTGCTCCTTCCTTCTGCTGCCCTTGTCTGGTGTCTGTGGCTTTGGGTCTCAGCACCCCACAATTTATCCTCCACGTGCCACCCACGGCAACCTCTTTTCCAACTAGCTCAGGCGTGTTCTGAGAAGCCCCTTCCTACAGCAAAAGGTGATTTCATTCTTGAGGCACATCTCATGGGGGAACATGGAAGAGGCCAGTTAGAAGGACAGCAACTTCTGCTTTCTTCAGAAGAGCTACGAGGGGATTCTAAGAGGCTTGTGGGGAACCGAAATTTACCCAAGAAAGCAGATTACTCCTAAGGAGGTACATCCATGGCCTCACTACCAGAACCTCTTAGCAGGTCATTGACAGGTTTTTCTGGTTTCCCATCAAAGCCAAGGATGAGTAATGTTCCCATTCAAATCAGCCTGTGACTTCCTGGCCATAGCAACTGTTAGGCAATGAAGCTGGGATGGGATTAGGGGATGGGATGGGATGGGATTAGGGGATGGGATGGGATTAGGGGATGGGATGGGATGGGAAAGTCAGGCAGAAAAAAACACACTGGACCAAAATAGAAGGGATAAGCCCCAGATAAAGTGATGGGAGAGATGCTTTTGGTGCATGCAGAAGTCTTTATAGAAGGGTTAAAAATAAGGAATCTGAGGAGAGTTTGGGTCTGAGACTAAGCCTTAGCCCAAAAGCTGCCCCTGCCTCTGCAATGGGATCAACATGAGAGGACCAGAGGGATGGAGGCTCGTGGCCAGCAGTGCATGGATGGGTCATTTCTGCAGGGAGCTGGGACAAACCCTACCACAACCCCAAGAAAGTCATTCCAAACCCTCATGAGGACCCCCAAGAACAAGAGGTCTGAGTGACTCAGACACCAATGACAGCACTGGTGGACATCAGCCCAGCTTCCAAGCAGAGATCTGCTCCCTGGCAAGGTGAGATAGAGGTGCACGTAAGAGGGGGTGAGGATGTGGTGAGGACCCACCTAGGAGTGAGATCATGGGAGGGACCTGGGCTGTGGCGTGGAAATGAAGCAAGATAGAGGTTCTCAGAGGAGAAAGGTGGAAACAGACTTGCTTGATCATCATCTCAAGTTTGCGTTATTTCTCTGGAAGGAGAAAGGAGAAGAGAAGTGATTAAATGTGCTGACAACTGGTTTGGAAGATGTCATCTGCAGGATATTAGGTCTGGTAGCCTGATATGATGGAAAGGTCATGGTTGTGGTCATCAGCCACACAGGAAACGGGGCACAGCACAACTGGTTTCTATAGACACTTTTCCCAGGAAAGGACTCTGCAGGAAGAAAACACCTGAGACAGACCTGGCCTTAAACACCTCCAGTGATTGAGGGGGCATCCACAACCTCTCTGGGCAACCTCTTCCAGTGTCTCACCACCCTCACAGGAAAGAATTTATCTCTTTTATCTAGCCTGAATCCCCCCTCTTCCAATTTACATCCATTATTTCTGGTCCTTCCTTCAAATATCCTATTTAAAAGTCCTACCCCAGCCTTTCTGTAGCCCCCTGAAGTGGGTATTGAGAAGCTCCTCTGAAGTCTCCCCTGAGCCTTCTCTTCTCCAGGCTGAACAACCCCAACTCCTTCAGCCTGTCCTCACAAGGCAGTTGCTCCAGCCCTCTCATCATCTTCATGGCCTCCTCTGGACCCATTCCAACAGCTCAATGTCCTTCTTATGTTGAGGGCTCTACAACTGGACACAGTAACTCCAGATTGAGTTGAGCAGAGGGGCAAAATCACCTCTCTTGCCCTGCTGGTCACGTTTCTCTTGATGGAGCCCAGGATTTGGTTTGGCTTCTTGGCCACAGGCTCACACTGTTAGCTCATGTTTCCCCGATCCAGCTCCTACAACCCTCCAGCCCAAAAAAGCCACCAGGGTCACACCATCTCCTAAATACCAGCTGGAAGCAAAGGGCTGTAATTAAGGGGGAACCCGAGGTTTAGAAATGAAAATGGGTAGGTGCAAACAACAACAAGAAGATCCAGGTAGAGATGGGAACTGTTCTCTGACTCATGGAGATACCATGTTCTGGGTTTTGCATAGGTAATCACAGACATCAGTCCTTTTGCAGGGAATGCTGCTCCTCTGCACAAAACAAATGCCAAAGAAAATGTGTCCATCCCCTGGTTCCATGCACCTGCCTTGGAGGAACTCAAAGATTGTGAGGTCGGTCCATTCCCTTCTAGTCTGGGCAATGGCAGGGGGGGTGTTGGAACTTGATGATCTTTAAGGTTCCTTTCCAACCCCAACTATTCTATGATTCAATGAATGGGAGGTCTCATGGGCACCAAGAGGGTGGTGGAGTGATCTGGGCAGCAAGAGGAGCTGCTTCAGCTTGAGGAATCCCTTTAAACTGTTGTCTTTAACCCTCAGGAGTCTTCAGACCATGGAGACACCTTGTTTGCCTCGTCTCCTGGCATCAGTGCTGGTCTCTCCCAGGCCAGCAGCTCCAGGGGTACCCAGCCATACCCATAGAACCCACAACCACTGCCCCAACCAGATGCCATTCTCCAACCCTGGGTCTGGATCCTCTTTTGGGGTTGTCTGTGGCACTTGATGGTGGCACAGAGCTGCTGGTGGCCTCACAGCCTGTCCTGTCCCCAATCTCAAGGCAGCAGCAGCCACAGGGCACTGTGCTGGCTGGAGAAAGCAGCTCTAAAAGATGACCCAAACCCTTGTCCCCCCTCCCCACCATGATGGATACCATCCGGAGCCCTAAGGTCTGTGCTGCATCTGTGCTGCTGCTGTCAGGAGAGGGCACCACGACCAAGCGAATTGTGTGCCTGAAGATTCCTGAAAGTCAAAGGGAACAGTTTTCAAAAGGGTTCCTCAAGCTGGAGAATATTCTGGTGCAGCTCAGAGATCCCCACCTGCCTCCTGGTCAGGGATTACCATGTGGTCCCTGACATGGAGGGGATTCCCAGGGCTGTCTGTGAGTGAGTCCTTCATCATTCCATGTTCCAGCCTGTTCTACTGCCCGTGGAGCTCTGCAGAGAAACCCTTCCCTTACAGCACAGCTCAGACACTCTGAAGTCCTGGGGGAGATGTTCCAGTGGGACTGTGCAACACCAGGGAGAAGCTGAAACCTCCAAGCCCAATACCCAGGGCACTTCTGCACCTCAAACACCCTCAGAGGAGTCTTCAGCCCCTTTTGGGTCCCCTTGAAGCCAGTACCCAAATGTCCAGCACATCCATCCCCCCTCCCTGCCCTACCTAGTGAGACCCACCAGGTTTGGGGAGATGGTGGAAGAGCCCCCACCTCCCAACCCCTCATGTGGGTCCATGCCCCAGCCAGCCAGCAGCAGTGAGAAGAAATGACAGCTCTCTCCAGTACCACATGAAGTAAATCTTTATTTTTGGGCTGTGCTCAGTGGGCAGGGGCTGGCAGGACCAGCAGCACCCTTAAAAGCTGGTGCCCAGGAGGTGGTGGATGTGGTGCAGGGCTCTGGGGAGTCAGCACCATCCCTCAGCAGCAGTGATCTCGGTCAGTCTTCTCAGGGGTGTGACCACAAACCACACTTTCCACCAGGATGTTGGGGAGCTTGAACCAGGGCATCCACAACCACATCATGGGGCAGGAGAAAGATTCCTTTTTTCAAGCTTGCCCATTGTTATATTCACCCAATTCATTGTTGGGTCTACACAGATATAGACCCCTTTCTTGGTCTCAAGCCTGTCAAGGAGAAAAATGAAGCCTTGTGAGAAATGACAGCTGTAATGCTGCTTGTGTACATGGTTCCCCCTTTCCTTGCACCCCTTCTCCTTTCTCTTTGGTCCTGCATACTGCCCTTGGGTACCTGGTGTCCTTCAAGCAGCTCTTACTGCAGCTTGACACCTCTAGAGTCTTCAGGAGCTGTGAGGGACTCTTGTCCTTAACTCTGCCTTGTAGAGGGGACCCCAGACAGCCATATCCCCCCTTTCCATGGTGGCAGAAAGCCACTCTTGGAGAGTCCTGCCTGCCCTGTCCCCAGAAAGGGTAGATGAACTGAACTGAAGCCCTGGTGATGCAGGAGACAGCCCAGCAGTGAGAAAACAACCAGGACTTACACAACTGATGGGGAATAGCAGTTCTCAGGACCCCAGTAGAATCTTTTCAGGAGAGAGAGCTTGATTGGGGTCTTCCAAAATTCATAGCAGCACTCAGTTGGTGTGTGATAGCCTGGAGAAGACAAAGAGAAATGGTGAACACTTCGCTTTGGAAAGCAGCATTTGAGACCTTTCCCCACATCAAAGCTGACATAGCATCCCCCCAAGTTCTGCAGATGCTGCCCTGAGGTCCCCCCAGGGCAGACCTAATGATGCTCTAGGTGATCATCCATCATCTCCAGCCCCAAGAAACAAATGGGAGCAGTCTCCATCCTGCCTTGCACCCCAGGACATGCCACCTGCTGCCAGCAGCACCCTCCCTCCTCCACACCAGGGTTTCTTCCCAATGGGACACCCCAAGCCCTGACCCTGGAGGTGCCTTACCTGCATGGCAGCATGGGGAGAGAATGAGGAGCATCACCAGCATGAGGACTGTCCTTAGGCTGAGCATGGTGGTGGCTTCCTGAAGGCTCCCCTTCACTCTGTCCCTTCAGAAGAGGCAGCTGTGAGCTCAGACCAGGAGATGCAGTAATTTATCCCCTCCAGCCCCTCCCTCCATTCACCCTTTTCCAAAGAATTTTGAGCAAATTCAGGCGAAAGCCGTGTCTATTTTCTTTGGCCAAGGGGATTTCCCTGTCACGTGGGATCTTAGAGGCTACCAAGCCAGAAGATACCTAGAAAGACAGAGCAGACCTCAGCAACTTCTGTGTTCACCAAAAGGGAGTTCTGAGGGAAAGCTGCTGAGTCCCAAAGGGAAGTGAAACCCTCCTCTGGCAGGCCACCAGAGCCAGGGAGAGGGGATGGGTGATCTGAGGGAAGACAAAGACACAGATTTCTATGCAAAGTGGCTGAAAATCCCCAAAGCCAAGACAAGCAGTGACTGGATGTCTTTTGAACTTCCTGAGAGGAATCATCTTGGAGAAATTCAGAGGCTGTGGCTGTCACCAGCTGTCTGTGGCTCCAAAGCTGTAAAATGTGAAATACTCCTGGGAATTGTGTCACATTCTGAGCTGTTCCCGTGGGCAGGATCACAGATTTTCCACTAGAAATCCCTGTTTATAGCTGTGAAGGATGGGAGCTTCCAAACGCTCCCTGCTGGATTAGGCTGGATTAGCCCTTCAATTCCAGGGTAAAAGCCTGACTCAGGCTGAGAGGAACTGGAAGGAAACATTGGTATTCAAAGTTCTTGGCCATTTTTTCCAACTTCTTCCTCCCCTTGCAGCCTTGAAGCCTCCCAGAGCCTATAGGACCTGCAGGGAGGCCCCAGGCTTCTCTGTGTTGACCGGGGACCCTTTGAGGATTATTTTTTCACTTTTTGGGAAAGCCTGATAAGCAGTCATTAGCTAATGAGTGCTCGGAAGTCCCCCAGCTGACCCAAGTTCCCTTTTCATTTGAATGCACTCTGGAGAATTTGCTTGTTTACACTAATTAAAAATAAACATGATTCTCTGAATCATGAAGAGGACAGAAGCTTGGGGAGGGGAACACCTCAGGTGCAGCCCTTGCCAGCAGTGCTTCTGCTGTGGGGAGGAAGAAGCTGCTGGGCAGAACAAACCCCACACTTGGAAATGGGGTCTCAGTGGCATATGGGGCTGGAGAGCACAGCCCCATGGGTCACCCTGCTACAACATAGAGTCATAGAATAGTTTGGGACCTTAAAGATCATCGAGTTCCAACCCCCCTGCCATAGGCAGGGACACCTCCCACTACATCAGGCTGCTCAGTGCCTTGTCCAGCCTGGTCTTGAACACCTCCAGAGAGGGGGCATCCACAACCTCTTTGGGCAACCTGTTCCAGTGCTTCACCCCCCTCACTGTAAAGAATTTCTTTCTTATGTCAAGTCTAAATCTACCCCCCTCCAATTTACATCCATTGTTTCTAGTCCTCCCATCCGATATTATGTTAAAAATTCCTTCCCCTGCCTTTCTGTAGGACCCCCTCAGGTACTGATAAAGCCCTGGGCATCTCCAAGGGTCTGAAACCTGACCTCAGAGAGACACCAGAAGGGTCAGGAATAAGCTTTTCCCCATCATTTTCTGTTCTATCTACTCCATTTACAATACAACCTATTTTAATTCTTTAAAACCTCATGTTTGAGTGTAAAGCCCCCCCTACATTTCTTTGGGGCTCTCACACAGGGGTGTCCCTGTCTCCATATTGATGCTCTGGTTGACTGAGGGTACAATGACAAGCCAAAGGGGATGTTCTCCTTCCTTCCTGGAGCCAGCACTCACCCTGCTCCTCCCAGCACACCCTTGCCAGGTCCTACAGCCTAGAATGACACTTTCAAAAGAGGAAATACTAAAGTCTCTTCCTACAGCTGGACACTGGGGACCACCAAGTACTGGAAGCTGGAAATCCAGTGTGGGAGGTCCTGCCTGGTGTCAGGACATGAGGAGGATGCAGGAAGGATGTGTCCAGGAACTTTTCCTCAGGGAACTGACTGCACTGAATCACCAGGCAAACTCTCCCAGCAGCAAAAAGTAGGTAGAGAAAAAACTCAGCATGGTAGAGGTAGGGCTGGATGCACCTGCAGCAGAAACTTGAAGGGTCCCCCTCATTAAGGAAGAGATAACAAAAGTACATGATGTCGCTTCCTCAGATAAACTAAGAAGATGTTCTTCCTTTTTCTGCCAGTGAGGTTGATCAACTGCCTTAAAGTAAAGCCAGGGGGTGTCAGGAGGAGCTGCTCCTCACAGGGAACTTCTGTGCTGGAGAAGCCTCAGTGTCAGGCCAGGGGACATGATGCTTGTTGGCAATTTCAGTCCCCTTTTTTCAGCCCTGGCCTTTTTGAGCTCTTGGAGTTGAAGGCAGCAGTGGAGACCTGCTGCAGCTCAGCTGTTGAAGCAAAGCTGTGATAAGAGAAGAAGAATAGGACGTGGAGTCAATATCAGCCTAATTTTTAGAGATTAAATCCTGAACAGGATTAGTCTTGACATCCACCTTAGAGTCAGCAGAACAAGTAACAAATTTACTTGGTCTTTTGTTTTTTGGCTGGGAAGGGCTTCATGCAATGGAACACACACTCTGTGGTAGGAATTTTAATAGGGTTTGTGATGGGAGGACTGGGAATAATGGATGGAGATTGGAAGAGGGGAGGTTTAGGCTGGAGATAAGAAATAAATTCTTTATGGTGAGCGTGATGAGACACTGGAAGAGGTTGCCCAGAGAGGTTGTAGATGTCCACTCAATCCCTGGAGGTGTTTAAGGCCAGGCTGGATGAAGCACTGAGCAACCTGGTGTGGTGGGAGGTGGAACTAGATGATCTTGAAGGTTCCTTCCAACCCAAACCATTCTATGATTCCAATCAGTAAAAAAACATTCAGACCCTTCCTTGAGGAACTCCTCTCTCTTCTTTTGACATTATTTTTCAATTATTTGCTTTGTGGTGCAGTTACTCACTTAGCAGAATCCAAAAAGGGCTTCACCCAAGGTGGTCACTGAAGAGGGTATGACCCTGGCCAGACCTTACAACCTTGGTCCTTCAGAGGAGACACCTCAGCTACAAGGGCAGCCCTTGCAGTGAGGTGAACAGGGACAGAATCATCACAGAAATGGAGAGTAATCAAAAGCCAAGTGTGGCAGTGCCCCTCACACCCCAGCAGAGGGGTAGACTAAAGGGACACACTGAATTCTGCTAAATCAGCCTCACCAACATGGTGGTGCATAAGGTCTGCCTGGAGCCTGCCCTGGCTGAGCACAAACAGACTTGCTTATGCAACATTTCAGAGGAAAAGCACCACACAGAGAGGTGACAGAACATTTCACAAGTGCCTGCCCCAGTTTTGAACGAGAGATGACGGCAACAGTGACTTCACCACAACAAAATGTTATTGAGAAGGGCTGTTGAGATGTCCCCAACACATCACCCTGCTGGGAAAGTCAGGGCTGGGAGAAGGCAATGGCAGAGGTGTCCCACTGCCAGGTCCAGAGAGGGGACAGCCCAGCAACCAAGTGTGGCCCCAGCACAGGGAGCTGAGGTCTCACTGAGCTTGAGCATGGGGGGAAAAGGCAGGAGCTGGTCAATGGGGCCATCAGCAGTCCCAAACACACCGGTGAGGAACCAGCTGCAGGATCCATTTGGGAGGGTTGGAGGGCATCCCTTTAGCAGCAGGAGGAGACAGAAACAGGACTACAACTTCAAAGGGTCCACCCAACCAGGGGAAAGAGAACTCCCTAGAGCACAGGTCCAAGGTCCATCCAAGGGACATGGCCAAGAGATCAGAGCAGCACCCTTACAGGACAGCCAAAACAATGAGAACAACTTCAAGTCTGACCTTAAATGTGGATCTTGGGCCTTGTTCAGGGGGTATATGGGGTGAGTTCATCCACTGGTGAGGCTGACTGAGGCAAATTGCTGGCCTCAAAACCTGTCCCAGAGCCACCTGATGGATCCTGTGGGGGATGTGAAGGCAGGGAGTTGAGGCTGTGTGGAGTCTCAGGGTCTCCTCATTCTCATAAAGTCAATCAAAGCAGGTGGCTAATGAAGTGGTGGAGGGGGCTTGTTCTGATGTGAAGTTGAAAACCAAAGACGTGGGTCAGCAAGGGACCAGAAACCCGACCATATCCTGGGATGCATCAAGAGAATTGTGGCCAGCAAGTAAAGGGAGGTCATTTTGTCCCTCTGCTCAGCTCTGGTGAGACCCCAACTGGAGTTACTGTGTCCAGTTCTGGAGCCCTCAGCATCAGAAGGACATTGAGCTGTTGAAGTGGGTCTAGACGAGGGTTGTGAAGATGATGAGAGGGCTGGAGCACCTCCCTTCAGCCTGGAAAAAAGCTCAGGGGAGACCTCATGGTGACTTCTCAATACCTGAAGGGGGCTACAGAAAGGCTGGGGGAGGACTTTTTGATAGAATATGTGATGGCAGAACTGGGATTAATGGATGTAAACTGGAAGAGGGGAGATATAGGCTGGAGAGAAGGAAGAAGTTCTTTCCTGTGAGGGTGATGAGACACTGGGACAGGTTCCCAGAGAGGTTGTGGATGCCCCCTCAACCCCTGGAGGTGTCTAAGGCCAGGCTGGATGAGGCACTGAGCAACCTGGTGTGGTGGGAGGTGTCCCTGCCCATGGCAAGGGGGTTGGAACTAGATGATCTTTGTGGTCCCTTCCAACCCAAACCATTCTATGATTCTCCAGTGGCTTGAGGGGGAACTAAAGGCAGCAGCACACCCTGCCTGCTGGATGCAGAAGGTAAGCCTTGTCCCACCTAGCCTGGACAGACTTGGCACTAATGACCTCCTGGGCCAAATTCCACAACTGAGCAAGCCTGTGGAGCTTCAGGAGGAGCCCAGGACTGTGCACCACTGGGCATTCTTTGCACCAGGTTTTTCTCAGAGCTGTCAGACTCAGAGAAACCAGGGAGAAGCAGCAAAGCCACCAGCTGGCCAAAGGACCAGACACACAGTGTCCTCTTAAGAGCTAATGGGACCCCAGAGTGCCCCCAGACTGCTCCCTGAGCTCACTCAGTCTAGGAATTGACTCATGGCTGGGGTTGACATTTTCCTCCTCTCTCGCCCACCCTCTCCCCTGTGCAGGCAGGAGAAGAGAAAAGAGCACTTCTCTTTCTGAAGAACTTCTCATCCTCCCCAAGTGATCTTCCCAGCGTAATGATCTATCTGGGGACAGAGTTTTCCCAAATTTTGCCACCTTCCCAGCAGGACAGAAGATGGGACTGGGGTAATGGCTGAGATGAGGGCTCCTGAAATGCAGGAGGGATGCTCATCCCTCAACCTCTTGCTCCTTCCAAGCTCCCCATTAGAGAGAAGTCCCTGGGAATTGTGTTGCTTTTCCCATTTCTCCTTCCAGACCCTCAACAGGAGCCTTGGCTAGAGATGGAGAGATCTTAGCTCAGCCTTTGGCCCCCAGAAGACAGTGGGAGCAGGATGTTTGTGCTCTGGGAGGTGCTCTGGCTCTGGCTGGTCAGAGCTTTGCTTAAATAAAAGCCAAAAAGAACCTGGCTGGTTTTCATTATTGTCTTGGCAGAAAGGAAAATTGGGACTCCCTGTGAGAAAATAAGATTTTTTGGCAAGACTGGAGCTCACAAATAATGAAGAGGTGGAACAAGAGCTGCAGGGCCACTGCAGCTGCATCAGCTTTGGTGTGTCCTGGGAGCTCTGGCATTCACACAGGTTTGGTCACTCAGCCCCAAACAAGTATTTTTAATACAGGTATTTTATTGCTTTTATTTCTACAAAAAGGGTACAGAACACACATCTCTCTACACAAGTGAATCAGAGCTTGTAACAGTCACCAAGACCTACAGCAAAGGACATTTTGAGCCCCAGGAAGCAGTGACACCCAAAGGCTCTGTCCTCCTGCACCTTGTGCCCTCCCAACCAGCCCATCAGCGAGAAGGAGGAGCAGGTCCCATCACTGCTGACCTCCATGAGAGGAGCCAGCACAACATCAGGCACAACACTGTCATTTTGGGAACAGAGGGATGGATCCAGCATGGAGAAGCAGCTCCTCCTGCTGAGTGCCATTGTGGCAGCTGGATGATGGTGAGAGCCAGATGTGCAGCTGAAACTGGTGTCCTTACACCCATGGTGGGACTCAAAGTGGCCATATCTTCCTGGTGTACGTTCATCTCCCCAGCACTGCTGCAAGGTGAGGACTTCAGCCCCAACCAGACATTTGCTGCAGTGCCTGGAGAGTGGCTCAGCTCCCATGGACACTCCTGAGCCATCAAGACCAGCAAGAAGAGAGAGAAGGCACAAGTTTTCCAGTGTTCCCAAGGTCTTGGCTCTGTAGCTCTCCAGTAGCAAGGACAGGACAGCACATACATTCAAATGGCTATAAAAATTTACTACAAAAATAAAACTTCTAGTGTTTCATATCAAAATAATGCCACGTGGCCTCGTGAGCTGTGAGGGGGTGGCTGACAGCCCAAATTTACCTGCCAGGTAGATGAAACCCAGCCAGTGTCCCTCAGCAGGGCTGCACAAGGACAGGTCTCACCCAAAATTCCTAGTTGCAATGACTCTGGTTGTATTCTGTGCCTGCCAAGCCTGAGGTGAAGCCCTGGCTCCCCTTTGTCAAGTCAACAAAGTGCAGAAACAAGGGATCAAATGATGGTAGAGAACAAATTCCATTGAGGTCTATCCCAGAATTGTCTTGGTTGGAAGGGACCTTTGAGATCATCAAGTCCAACCATCAACCCAGCCCTGACCAGAAGCAGCACTAAACCATCTCTCTAAGCTCTACTTCTACCAGGTTTTTAAATATCTCCAGGGATGGTGCCTCAGTTCCTTCTGAAGCAGCCTGTCCCAGTGCTTAATAGCCCTTTCAGTATAAATTTTTTCCTAAAATCCAGTCTGAACTTCCCCTGGTACAATGGTTTGGGATCTCAGAGATCATCTGGTCCCAACCCCTTTGCCCTGGGCAGGGTTCTACTAGATCACTAGATGGATAATCTGATGAATACAACAGGTTACCTTCCTCAGGCTTTGCTTTATATCTGGCCCATCATTTTTGCTTTAATTATCTTGCTTGTTATGTGGTTTTACCTTCCATTTTCTACACATAAATTCATCCTCTGGTATCTGATGCAGAGGCTGGTTTAGAGGAGGATCTGACCCACAATACAGATCTCTACCTACACACCATCAAACCTCCAAGACCTTTGCACTCTCCAGCCAAAGTCCTACTGGAGTTAAAACGTCACAAGGACTTGCAGGAACTAACCACAGATCAAAGATAAGGCTTATGTACAGCAATGTTTAAGTGTATAGAAATCAAAACCAGCTTGGATTAATAAAAAGCAAACAAACTCCACCCTACTTGGCACTGCTAAGAGTGTTTTGACAGCACCATGATCATTGTTCTCCAACAAAGAAGAACTAAGCTGTGGTTGAAGTGTAGGATTGGGAACTGCCATTTTGTGGAAATAATGCCCAGAGAGGCTGTGGAGGCCTCCTCAACCCCTGGAGGTGTTTAAGGCCAGGCTGGATGAGGCATTGAGCAACCTGGTGTGGTGGGAGGTGTCCCTGCCATGGCAGGAGGGGTGGAACTAGATGATCTCTGTGGCCCCTTCCAACCCAAACTATTCTATGATTCTTCTAGAGAGAACATGGGACCAAAAGGATGGGACTCTGCCATGATGGAGTAATTCCTGTGTGACTAAACCCAGAGCTGCATTTAGCTCTTCCAAGAGGGTGTCCCCTGGGGTTTGTACTTGTAAAGTGAAGGGAAGCACAAACCATTTTGCAGAGATGGCAAAACTTTTGGGTGATGTCTTCTCTTCTCCCTTCTGTAAAGGCTCATGGAGAGCATCCCAGCCCACTCCAGTGTTGGGTGCAGGTCCGAGTAGCTGCTGGAAGGTTCTTATTACCAAGAGCCAGGTCTCAGACTAAAGCTGCAGCTGTGGGGAGAGAAGGGCAGCCTGATTTCAAGGATGTAGGCTGTGGATTGCCAGCTCCTTTGAAGGTGACATCTTTAGCATTGATCTTCCTCCCTCAATCAGATGCAGTTTTCATCTCCTCTGTCTGCAAAGCAAGACCACCCCTCTCCAGCAGGAGTAGATGTGGTGCTTGAGCAGCCCTATGGAGAACCATCACCCAGCTGAGCACAGATGTGCAAAGGAAGCAGCAGAAGTTTTTTTTAAGTGTAATTTGGGTGGTTTTTTGTTGCTCAGAGCGCTCAGAGTGGCTGAGTCAAGTCCCTGCAGCCAGGATGAGTGGGAGGTTCCTTGGCTGGGCCAAGATAAAACACAGAAAAATTCCCCAAAACAGAAGTTTGGAAATTCACTTCTGCCCACAGCTTGGCAGATGTCCACCAAGAACAGCAGCAGAAGTTGCCAGATGAAAAAAAAAACACAAAAGCATCTTATTTACTCAATCATTGCTCAATGACAAACTGGACCGACTGTTTGACCTCCTCTTCTGCAAATAAATATAAATCCTTTTCCTCTGGTATCTTTTTTTCCCCACCTTGCTTCCTTCCAGTCACAAGTTTAGCAGCAACTGGGCTGTCCTGCAGCAACAAACCTATAGCTTAGGCCAAAACCCAAAGCTTTCAGATCACTTCCATTGGGTAGACATCACTTTGACATCTCTCCTTATGGTAGAGCAAGCCCTGCACCATTTCTCTCGATTTTTCTTCTGGTTTGACCCCAAATTTTAGATACAGCCAGGCTAAAGCAACAGTGCAAGCCATCACACCACCCACCACAGCAGCTGGGATGACAAAATGCATTTGAGCTTTTGAGAAGAAGCTGGGATGGGGCAGATCACCTGGTCTTTCTGTGGCCATCTGCACTCTGGCTTGGCCTGAAGGTGCTTGGCTGCCAAAAAACAGCCTGTCTGAAGGCTCTTGCTTTCTTACAGGTGATGAACAATCAGGTGTTCTAGTACCAGAAGCATCTACAAAGGAATTGAGAACCTTGTCAGTATGGACAGAAAGAACTTGGTTTATGGCAGTTGTGGATTTCAGAGTAGAAACTGAAGTAGTCTGTGGTGTGGCTGGGACTGTGGTTACCTTCATGCTGTCCAGGATGGAGAGGAGACCTGAACTAGAACTAGAAGCAGCATCTGGTGCATTGGCTCTTGCACTCAAAAGGTCTGGGGATTCACCTGGAGAAAGTACAGGATGGTCTGATCCTTTAGTAGTGACCACAGGGGGAGAACTTGAGCCAAGAGAAGTTGTGTCACCAGCCACAGGACCCGTCGTATGTCCTGCAGGTTCCTCTTGAACACCAACCACAGGACCCATGGTATGTCCTGCAGGTTCCTCTTGAACACCAACCACAGGACCCATGGTATGTCCTGCAGGTTCCTCTTGAACACCAACCACAGGACCTGTGGTATCTCCTACAGGTTCTTCTTGAACACCAGCCACAGGACCCATGGTATGTGCTGCAGGTTCTTCTCTGTTTGCTGCTGGAGTGACTTCATGGTGAGTGACAATTTCCCCTGTCACAGGGAGCTGGGTGGTTGGTGGGGATTTGCTGGACACCTCCACCCTGCCAGCAGGAACATGTGTCCTCTCCAAAACTCCTGTGCTCATTTCTTGGAAGAAACCAGATGAAGTAGGGGTTTGAGATGGAGCTGTTGCTGTAAGACCAACCTGCTTCTGAAAACCACCTGGTTCTGCTGCTGCTGCTGAGGTGGCATCACGTAGAGGTGGGGAGGCTGCAGCCTTTTTCTGGTCCAGTTTCTCTACAATCTTCTTCACCCACTCAGCTTCTTGATCAGCACAAATCTCAAGGGACTTTACAGTGATCAAACTGAAAGGAAAAAAAGCATCACTCACTGGATGAAGAAAACCCTGGTTTGGATGGTCAGAGAAGGCAGGCAGACAGCAAGGATGACTCTCACAGTGAACACCACCCAGCTGCATGGATTATTCAGGAACGATAGGTGCCTCTGAGGTCTCACTGAATGAGGAGCAGCTGGACATGACTCATGGGGAAAGGGCTTCTCCCCCCTGAGAAGTATCCCTCTTTTGAAAGCACTGTTCTGCTGGTTGGACATGGGGTTTCCTTCAGTGCTCAGAGCAAGAAGCTCTGAAGGCTCAAAAGCATCCAGAGGGACCTTGACAGGCTCATGCCAACCTCATCAAGTTCAACAAGGCAAAGTGCAAGGTCCTGCACCTGGGCTGGGGCAACCCCAAGCACAGCTAGAGGCTGGGTGGAGAGTGGCTTGAGTGCAGCCCTGAAGAGAAGCATTTGGGGATGTCAGTGGATGTCCCCCTAAGAGGGGGACAAGACTTACATGATGGCCTGTCT
>VZTY01012564.1:42261-58923 GCA_013400935.1 Turnix velox | reverse complement strand
TTGAGTTTGTCATCAACTGACACCCCCAAGTCTTTCTCTACGGAGCTGCTGTAGAAGATGAAGTTATATTCTGTTCTCATTGTGCATGCTTGCATTTATGTATGAGCTTTACTGCTTTAGCTGTGTTACTGCAATTTGTCATTCTGCTTCAAACAAGGATCATTTACTTCTTTTAAATGTTTAGCAGACATTGTAAACATTCTGTTTAAGATAAGACTCTTGGGCTACCAGTTCTGATACCTCACTACAGGTGTTTAGATTTCATCCTCTTGCTCAGCTGAAAAATATAAATGGAGTAATGCTTGTAGATTATCATTAAATCATAGAATCATAGAATAGTTTGGGTTGGAAGGGACCCCAAAGATCATCGAGCTCCAACCCCCTTGCCACAGGCAGGGACACCTCCCACTAGACCAGGCTGCCCAGTGCATAGATTCAAATGTAAATCACTATGTATTATTTCTGATATAATACACTATTTTTCAGGTCCTCATACAGAAAATATTTCGGTATGTAACTTCAGAAATCAGAAAGTTCTTTCAACCATGGAAATAACATTTGCTTCTTAAACAAAATCTGAAAGCATCAAGTTTTTAACTGAGTTATGACAGCATACCTAGTTTACAACATTTAATTTCGGTTGTTTCTGTTTTTCTCTAGTTCCATATGTTGAATAATGTGGAAGTCTGGTTAACACGTTTTCCTCAGCCGTGTAATTAAGTATAGCTAGAATGTTGCACGTACCTTTAGGTTATGTACCAAGAGGAGATGACAGGAATAGCCTCACGGTGGCACTGTTTCTACTTAGCAGGAGTTGCGGTTCCTCTTAACAGAACTCTGATGCTGCAGAAGATGCATTGTGTTTGTCAAAAAGGTGTGCTTTAAGTTCAGTAGAATAAATCATTTTCAGGAGGATGTAGTTCCAACGACAGCTAGTTACAGGAGCGCGTTGACGAGCTGTAATGGCAGTATACCTACAATTTGTTGTAGGCTAGAGCTGGCCTTAAAGTCAGGTTTGCTGCAAGGCAGCAGGTTGTAATTACCAAAACAAAAAGAAACAGATACTGTATGTCATCCTCTGCTAATGACCGCAACATTTTCTTACCCAGTAATCTGTAACAAAAAGCCAACTAAACGATCAGAATGCACTTAAGCGCGGCACTAAAGACAAACTTGGTGGCACAGAATTATTCTAGCCAATTGAGTGGAAATGACAGAGAATAATATGAAGTTATCTTTGGCAGGGAGATGTGTGTTTGGAATGTCACCAGTGGACAGTGCATCGAGAATGCAAGGCTTCCTTATAGGCATTCAGAAATCTATGTAAGTATAGCAACTTTTAATGGACTATCTCTGCTCATTACAAGAGGAGATTTGCATTGTTAACATGCTATTTTTTCATAAGCATACAATTAAATGCGTAGCTTATGACATACATGCTCAGAGGAAACCTGTTGCTGTATATGTAATTTTATCTGCTTTTCCTTTTTTGAACTCCTCCTGAGAAAATAATTTAGACTTTTAAATTCATTTGAACCCTCTAATCAAATCAGACTGATACACTGTAGACTGCAAATATCTGGAATGCAGTATCAACTTACTCAAGTTTAAGCACTAGGTAGCAAAGTGAAACCTGTCTAAATCTTTTCTCTTGTCATGTGCTAAAATTGCACGGATACTTCAAATCTAATGTTGGCTTTTGGGAGAGATACTTTAGAAGTAATAGCCATCTAGCCAAGCATTGTGAAAGAGTCTGATGAAGATACTGGGCATAAAAATCTTTCAGAACTAACTGCTGACCTTGAAAAGACTGCTCTGCTCCAATTCCAGAAATACATTTTCATTCATCACAGAACTCGGGACAGTTCACTTATTTTCACAGGCCAAACTGATTTAAATACTACTTCAAATAATTTTAGATGTCTACTTTGAACTTTAAGTATCCGAGTTTTTGAAGCATGAGGGTGTATCTGAAATGTGTGTGTATATGATTGAGGATCCCAGCATGTATGAATTTGATTCAGGGAAGCAGTTTATTTCTGGATGTATTAGCAGAAGAGCAGCTCAGGGCTTCTATGTAAACTAAAATGCTGGAAGTAAGCCTGCAAATGATATAAGTCTGAGACCTTAAGTGACACAAATTACGACCAAATTCAGGATCCAGAAGAGACACTTCTTTTCATGACACTGTTTATGTTGATTTGATGAATTTGCATGGAATTATGATGAAGGGAAGAGATGAAGCTTGAGCAAATTACTAAATAAAAGGTATAGAAGGACAGTATCTTAATGTCTTCCTTCCCCTGCCTTTCTGTAGGACCCCCTCAGGTACTGAGAAGTTACTCTGAGGTCCCCTCTGAGCCTTCTCTTCTCCAGGCTGAACAACCCCAACTCCTTCAGCCTGTCCTCATAGGGCAGTTGCTCCAACCCTTTGATCATCTTCTTGGCCCAAATCATTCTACTATTATATTTATTTGTGTTTAAAACATTGGTTTTGCATTTGTGCATATATGCACACAATGCAATGCTTCATTTATAATAGAGGTGTGGTATGATTTGCTTTTTGATACTGCTTAATTGCATTTTAATTGATAAACCTAGGGAGGAGTTCTGTAGACAGATCTGTATTATAGAGATTTCTGTGGACATAAGAGGCCAAATCATTATTTTTACACAACAATTAGGAGAAGCAAATACTTCTCAAAAATTGTTACTCCTCCTCTATTAGAAGTAAGCTAAGTCTAATTTTTTGGCCCTGTGACATGGGCAAGATTGCTAGAGGAAAATAGAAACAGCTAACAGGAAAAGTCAGATGTCCAGTTAGGAGGGAAAAGTATTCTTAAAATGCAACCTTTAGATATTTATGATTAACTTGTTTGATGGTCTGTTTTTGTAGTGGGTTTTTTGAGGTAATTTTTTGTTTTGTCATAGATGATGATGATGTTCTGTGGGAAACAGGGCCTGAGTGATTATAATTTCCTACAGAAAGTTGTCTGAGGTCTAGTGCACACTGATTTTGGTAGCATTGCCATTTAAAATTGTTGCTTTATTTTCAGTTAATGTTTCTTGGGTTTTAATTAAACTACTAACCTGTGTGTTAGTAGTTTCCTTTTGTTAAGCTCAGATGATTCAGCTATAAATAGCAGATGTCAAGCAGTGCAAACTGAATATTTGCCATTCGAAATGAAGTTTAACACCAGGGTCAGCTCTTAACCATTTGTGGATCTTAACTGGTGTGGGATTTTCTCAGAGCACTGGCTATATAAATCTTCCTGTTCAAGCCTAATTTAAGACTAACAATAATTACAAGTGGTTCCTACTGCTAAGCATTTCTGCCTCTGATCATTCCCAACATCTGTGATACTTACCCCGTTTCCAGTTATTGATGCTTCTTTTGTTTTCAGGCTTCAATTAGTTAACTGATCGACCAGGAATTATCTAAACAAAATTGAATGCAAAGAGAACTTGTAGTAAATGAAGCACAATTTTGTTTGTATATCTGTTATTTTCCGCTGACTTACATGGTTACATCCCTTACTTTAAAGCCAGTCTTTTCTTGCAGCTTCTATTTGAGGTGGCTACTTAAAAATTAAAACCAATTAGGCACAAAACTATTGAAAGATGTTACAAGAAATGCATATGTAAAAAAAAAATTGAAAAAATCTTTATAGTCACTGCACTTATGTTGTATCTGTTCTTAGAATTTTATGTGTGTATTTCTTCTCTATGTGTTTTTTGAGAATGAGTGAACACTAGGGCATTTTGTGTCATAGTAAAGAATATCTCCTTGTAAAAATTTTTCCTGGATAAATAATGGAAAAATTCATCATGGGTCTTGCGTGTTTTCAGCATCCTCAAATGTTTGTAGTGAGATGAGGCCTCTCAGAGAGGCAAAAACTGTTTAGGATGAAAATAAACACATTCCAAGAAACTGAATATTTAGACAGGGCAGGGACTGCTTTCAGGAATAAGTGCCCCTTATGAAGTGTATTCTGTTATTAAATTGTTACAAATGAATGTGAAGAGCTCATGTCACTAGCCAAAGCATGTATGGTGTCAGTAATGCTACTAGTACTGATTAAAATTCCATATATGCTATGCTTCACGTGAAGAACAATCCTCCTTTTGTAGCTGTGTGTGCTGACTCTCCTCTTTCTACTTGGTACAGTATTACCATTGCTCATCCCGAATGACAGGTGAAGGCTGGCTGCTTTGTTGTGGAGAATATCAAGATGTTCTCATAATTGATGCTAAGACTTTGTGTGTTCTTCACACTTTATCCTCATCTCAGTCTTCTGATTGGATAAATTCTATGTGTATTGTACACTCTGCAAGAATTCAAGGTACATGGTATAGACCTATGTATGTATGTAGATAAAACTGTGGTTAAATAATTCTAGATTTAATAATCTAATTGTATTTCAGTGAGCTGGTATGTACAAGTTCTAACATTTCATTGATAGCATCTAAGATGGCATTTTAATAGTCCTAACTTTGTGTTTCTTAAAGAGAAATAAGCAACTTTTACACAGATTGGAAGCACTAACTTCTTGGATACAAATAGAAATTTTGTAATATCAGGGAAATTAAGGACATATATCCACTATTCCACTCCTTCTCCTGAAATACCTATTGGAGAAAATAATTACTTAGTATTTGCTTGTGTGATTGTTATTGTCAACTAGTTTTGTGTAAATTTCATATTTAGTCTAAAAAATGTCCTGCAGAATCCTTGGTTTAGTGTAATGTAGAACTTTGGTGTCTGAAAAAGTTGTGTTTTTGTGCTAGGCACTGTTTGAACGTGGTGTCAAGCTGTCTGTCTCACTGTTAATTTTTCACAGAGGACTCGTTGGTTGCTGTGTCTGTAACTGGAGTTCTTAAAGTGTGGGACTTATCTTCATCTTTGAATAGCATACAGGTCAGTTTCTGTGAGCTATGAAGCAGAAATTTGAGTAGTAACACAAAGGCTCATTCTGAAGTAAAAAATGTTGAAGAAATATAGGAATAAATTAATCTTCTGGATACATATTAAATTACACTTTGACACAAAATTCTGAAAACCCATCCTCATTGCTACTTTGAATTAGTCAGGCTCTTCTTGCATTGACTACTGTAATGATTTTTTTCCCAGGCTTTGTGTCTTTCCATATTCCATGATGCTGAAATTTTAGCTCTTCTGTCCTGACAATAATGTCATTTCATTCTTTGAACCCCTTTGTTCCTTCCTTTAAAGTCAAAGCTCTTCAAAATTGGCCTTTGTGATCCCTCTTCACCCTTGTTATTTTTTTCAGAAATGGTCCTTCAGACCTTGCTTTCCCCTCTCTGCCTCCCACAATGCTGGCTTTGCTTGGAAAAGACTCTTGTCAAGTGCCCTATTTCTCCATCTTCAAACTCCCTTATTCTGTGCAGCTTTTCTGTGTTAATATTCTCAGCAGCTGTTACTTGACATGCACAGGTGTTAGAATACAATGTTTAGTGTTTGAACTAAAATCTGAGAGCTGGATTCACAAAGGGACTTACATATTTCAGCGAAGTACTTATGAATTATGAACAGAAATGGTAAAATTTCAACAGTCTTCTCTAAACACCCGTAGTATATTACTACCTTATTCAACAAACAATTGGGTAAGACTGTTAATGGGGTAGAATCAAACCCCACAGGAGAATGTTCTGTGTTTAGGATTTATCAGCAATGTTTTGGGGTGGGAGGATGGCTGTTTAGCATTGCTGGTGCAATAAATACACTATGAAGCTGGAGGAATTCTGGGGTCTGTAACTGATTACAGATGAAAGAAATTGATGGTAAGGTACTGTCCTTTTACTGGTGACGGCCTGTTTTTGTGAAGGTGGGAGTGCCAAGCTGCTAAAAACCCAGATGCTTCATGTGTTTAACAGTAGTTAGTAATAAGTATTACTGGAATTAATTTGAGCTGCATGGTGTAGTGAGGGAATGGTTTGTAGTTTGATCGCCATTGTTCAATGACCAGCATACCCCTTCTTTAAGGGATTTTGANGAGGGAATGGTTTGTAGTTTGATCCCTTCTTTAAGGGATTTTGGTACTGGTGGTAAATTTCAAAACAGGAAACATAAGTTTTCAGTGTCTTATTAGTACTTTGGATTTTTTATTGAGGACCTTGAAGGACCTTGTAAGTCCTTCATCAGTAAGGATGAAAGTACATATGAATTTTTTTAACTCTCCATGCATTCAGCAATAAAAGGTAAGAAAATTAACTTTCCCGATATGTTTTGGCAGTGTTAAGGTCAAAGGAGACATATGACAACACTCTAGGACTGTCCTGACTGCAACAAGGACGAGTGGCAAAGCAGAATGTTCATCAGCCATTCTGAATCTGATACTGTTGGGTTATAGGTTGTTGCAGATATTTTTTTGACTGAGGAATACTTGATAGATATTCATTTCAGCAGATGCTATCTATGACCTGCCTTTATCCCTTTTCTGTATTCATTATCAATTCTTTAAGTGAAACTAAGGTCTGAACCATGTTGAATGTCTTCTGTTTGCATTGTACTTGTGAACCCTGCTGTCTTCCTGTCTCACTTTAATTAAGGAGTTAATGTTGCTTTGCATTTCGGAAGTGTATGTTAACGAAGTCAATGGTTTGTTTGTAATTTAAAGTAAAAGCTCAGATATGTGGAATAAACCCTATTTTTTCCCCCCCTGTGTTATGAAGGAGAGGCAAAGTGTGTCTGAGAAGGAATCAAAATCTCTGGACTTTATTAATTGTCAAGCAGTACGGTTTTGTACTTACACTGAAAGGCTCCTTCTCGTTGTGTCCTCTACATGCTGGCAGGTACATTATTGAGCATTATGCTTTCTTTATAGTGTTGTTAATAATTTCAAAAAGCTAATGTAAATTTTGCATGACAATTCTTATTTTCTCCTCAGATCAGAGTTCACTATTCTATGTAATTGCACGCTGTATTCCTTCTCTTAACTGCCTGAGATGAATTGTTTTTTTTTACTAATGTATTTCTACTTTGAAGGTTCAACATTAAATTAGCTTTAAAGAGGATTATTTAAAGGGGATTGTTTTAAGTATTAGTTTTAGAGAACTGGGTGTATCACATTCTCTTCTGCAGTGCATTTCAAAAGGAGACAAAGATGCAGAAAACCTGTTGAAGTATGATGAAAGAAATGACAGTTGCCAGGTCTTTGGTAGCCAGGGCCCTTTATTCTATTTGGGCCAATATTCTGGTTTCCCCTAACAGAAGTTAGCCCAAGTAAATACCCTTCACTTTCTTGTAGCTATAAGAAAGTAAATGCATCATGTAGTTACTTGAAACTATTACTAGTTGATTTTAAATCCCAAAGTGAACTTCATTTTTAAAAGTGGGTATTTATTTTCTCCAGTTTATAAATACTGCTCTTAAAAAAATCTTGAGCTCTGAGTGCATATATATATATATCTATATATATCTTATCCAAAAACCACTGCTGTTGACAGGGAAAGGTAAAAATTTCACACACACTACAAAAGTATTATTTGAAGTTAACTTGAGTCTATCTTTGAGATTTCTTTTGGGATATTGAAAGAAGTCTGTACAAAAGTGTTTGTAAAGTAACTTCATTTATAGAATGGATAGGCTTTTCATGGAAAATAATCTATATGTCTTGTATTTTTTCTATTCTCTTTCCCTTCAAGAGGTGGATGTTGCTTGTAATATCTCCATTATGCTTTTGAATACTTATTTTCATGTTTACTAGAATGTGCTAAGAAATGTGTGTGATATGAGAGATATATGTGTGCTGAGAGTGATAACTTAACCCCCCACTCAACTGGTGAAAACGGAACAAATGAGTTTGAAATTAGCTGCAAATAATTCATAGGAATTCTCATCCTACAATCTATTCCCTCATACTGCTTGAATGTGTTATAAAAATGTGACTATGAATTGTCACTGCATGAGGCCACTGGGACCATGAACAAGCAGACAATATCCTAGGTTACCCTGGTCATATCTTCTTTTGACTTAAAATGGGAAGGTCAAACATGTCATATAGTTTGTGAAGGGCTCTAGAAATGGGAGAAGAATATTTCCTGTAAGTGAAGGGGATTATATGTTTGTTTCAGTTTATTTGGGAAAAAGAAAAATCTTTATTGCTTCCCAAAGAAAGAAAAAAAAAAACCAAAGCCTAGTTTAAGGTCAGTTCTGTGATTATGCCAGCAGATCAGTAAAAAAAGTGTACAGAAAGAAGCATTTATAGCTTTTATCAAAGCCTTAAATGTGATATTTATGTGCTAAATTCATTATGTATGTCTTTATAAGAAAATGCAGGGCAAAACAGAGTAAATCCCATCCAAAATACTTTAGTATAATAGAAAAGTTCAATGCTGTGTTTTCTCTACAAAATAATACTGTTTCTGACTTTGCTTCAGTTTGGTAGGTTGAAACCTGCTTTAGCTTCAGATGAGATAGTCAAAAAACAGAGTCAAGCTGATGTATTTATTTATCCCTTGCCTCAGATCACCTTGGATTAAAATAAATTTTTAATATTTTTGTTTTTCTGAGCTTAGGTCTATGATTATTGTGATTTCTCCTTGCTTTGTACCGAGTTCTGTAAAAGTGGTCAGTGCTTTGCTGGTGGAGAAGTACTAGCAGCCTACAGACTTATCATCTGGACAGAAGATGGCCACAGTTACATCTACCAGCTGCTAAACAGGTGGGCTCAGATGGGAAATTCACACAAAAAGTTCAGGTACAAGATGAACTTTGGGAGGTTTATTATGGAAAATCTCTGCATGTTGCAAATGATCAAAAACCAGAACAAAACCACTTTGGCACTCAAAGATTTACCCTGAGTTTGACAGCCCTCAGTCTTTGTTTGACACAGCAGGGGACAGAGGAATAAGATTAGCCATGTAGAACTTGGGCAGCTGGTGCTGTGGTTTCAAAAAGTCGCTTGTAATTACTTATTCGGTAACTTTTAATTGAACTTGTGCATCTTAGATGTTACTGTTCTGCTTTCTAAAAAATTACTTTCAAAAGCCTTTTTTTTTTTCTTTTCCCCCGAGTTATGCAGTGGGCTTTCTAAAAGCATATATCCTGCTGATGGCAAGATGCTGAAAGAAACTGTTTGTCCTCATTTACTCTGCTTTACTGGTGTGAAGGAAAAGGTAAATGTGTAGTTTTACTTTGTACTTTATAATTTCCCTCTTTTTTGTAATTACTTGAATAATCCCTAAAAAAAATGCATGAACTTACCAGCAGATTTAATATTGTATGGAAAAAATGAGTAAGACTCCTTTTAAAAAAAAATTACTTTGGAAATTGGAGATGCTTGTACAATATTTATGTCTTAGACTTTGTCAGTATTTTTCACAGGGACAAATTGCTATGTTTTCAACTACACATAAGCTAATTGTTGAAGTGATTTATTATTTTTCTATTTGAGCAAAAAAGGGAGAGTTTTTTTAATTTAAAAGTGATCTAGATTAATTTTAGATCTGTAAAAAGAAAAAAAAAAACCCAAACAAGCAATCCACAAGCAAAATGTAAGCAAATTGGCTAGTTCTGCACATTCCAGTTTAACTACATAGAGTTTTTCCCATGTGTGTTAACCCAATTATTGAAGGGGTTTGAATATGTGTTGTTTTATCCAGAATGCTGTTTAGCTTTCAGAGGCAT
Organism: Turnix velox; assembly: GCA_013400935.1. Taxonomy (NCBI): domain Eukaryota; kingdom Metazoa; phylum Chordata; class Aves; order Charadriiformes; family Turnicidae; genus Turnix; species Turnix velox. Next base: position 49,274 of record VZTY01012564.1, on the reverse strand, counting down.
AATCTCATGCCAAACTTTCTGTGAGCAGGCTGCTAGTACCACGTTGCATAAAATTAGACACATGACTCCTTTCAGAACCATGGTATCTGCTTGAAGAAACCTTTGTTTAAGCAGAAACTGAAAAAGTAGGTGATCTTTATACTTCTATTGAGAATCCACTTTTACCAGAGAATGTCACACTAATTTGAAATTTAGAAATCACTGCTTAGACAAAGTAGCTGAGATAGGTTTTCAAAGACAGGCAATTCTGCATCTTGACTCACTTTTGAGTAGTGACCAAAAGGAAGTAGGTAAGGAAAGGCAGTTGATATAAAAGTAGAAAATTGATTATAATTGGAGGGGGAGATGAATTCAAGTGGCAGGTAGTTTTTATTTTGCCCCAGTTTTTTTAGCCAATAACTTTTCCTGTTTATCTTTGGTTCTGCTTTTGTTGTTCTTGCTTGATACTGTTTATGAAATAGTGATTCTTGGAAAATCAGAATTTAGTTCATGCTTGTAGTTGCATTAGTTTTTGGTGTGTATTTGCATTAGAACTGAAGCAGGTCTTCAGTTTCTTCAGATATTCAAGGGAGACATATTTTTATTTGTACCTGACTAAAACACTGTCAAATACATACTTATGTGAGATTTTCTAGTGTGTGGGGGTTTTTTTTCTGTTGACATCTTCAGGCTCTTAGAAAGCATTTTTGTTGTGTGTTCTTGCAAAGCCTGACAGATTTAATTTTCAGTTGAAGGGCAATAGCACAAACCATTCAGCTTTTTCCCCCCAAACGCTGTGATCTAAAAATCAGATTGGATAACTGCTGGAGGATGCCAAAAGGTCACACATCGTGAAGGAAAAGAAATAGCCAAAACACATGGTATACCAAATAATAGAGTTACAGTGGCTATAGGAAGTGCATTGATGCTTTTTTGTATATCCTTTTTTTTTATATCCTGCTTTTTTTATATCCTCTACTATTTCTGCTTTAATATTTACCTCACTATTTGAATAATTTTTGTAGCTGATTTGCGAGAGAACATAACTGCCTATTTGATCTGGTTTCTTCTCTATTCTTGAATTATAGACTGAACTGCATTATATTACAGTTACATTACTGTGGAGTTTAGTCCCAAACTTCAATGTTGTAAATAAGATGTCCAATATATGAGGATGTTATGAAAATATCTTGAAGGGGATCACAGAGTCAAGCTGTGTCTGTGCTATCTAAGTTAATTGTTGGAACAAAAGAGTTCATGCTCTTTAACTCATGCTATCTACAGTGCAGTGTGCCTTTGTGATTTTTTTTGTTAGCTTTTCTTTGTGTGTGTGCTCCTGCACATGTCTTCCTGTTCACTTCCATGCAAAAGCAATTCAAGTTTAATGTTCACCAAACTGAAGTATTCACCTGGTGAAAACTGAAATATGCTAATATAGATCTGAATATTTGTAATATTCGTGAGCAATTAAATGTGAACACTTAAACACCCATCCATTTTTAATTGATTCTTGAGAAGGAAGCTTCTGTAATAACTAAACAGATTATTCTTGGCAAGTCACTAGTAGATTATCACATGGTTTGGGTGTTAACAATTATGACGCTAGAGAATTATCTGGGATGTAATACGTGTGAGAAGGAAAACCCACAGGCTTCTTCATGAGCAGATAAAACCATTGTGATTTTCTGAGGTAAGTATACTGCACCAAGTTTTACTGTTGTCTAAATGAAGCTAGTTAAACATCAGTAAGATTATTGATACCATAGCTGTCTAGTATCTCTTTCTCCCAATGACTAAGTGATGGTATCATAGACTATTACCTATCTATGTAAAAATATGACCCTTAACTTTCATTATTTGTAGAAATTTAAGCTTCATGACTGAAGCTTTACTGAAGTCGCTGTGAAGATGATTAGTGTTTTGTTGTACTTTTTCAGCCTGAACTTTTGTGCTTATGCTGACATGTTTTTGTATGTTGGTGGTACTGTTAAGAGTCTCTACTTAGAGACAGTAAACTCAGGGAGTCCCTTCCCATTCCACTGTTCCATTTGGGATGCAGACTTAGTGAAGGATACTGGTAAAGCAGAGAGGAGCTCAAAGCAATTTGTGCTAGGCAGAGTAGATCATGTCTGAGTAGAACTTAGTGGCAGATGAGAGTTCAACCATTGTTTGCCTTAATTCTACAACTTTAGATGTAAAAAAACCTCACTTCTTTGAATTTGCACTTAATTATATTTTATCAACTCTTTCATACTGCAATATCATTTTACTTTTGCTTTTGGCAGAGTTTTCCTATTGTCATGGGCTTTGTGAATGAAAGAAAGGAGCCTTTTTATAAGGTTCTTTTTTCTGGGGAAGCTTCAGGAAGGATCACTTTGTGGCATGTTCCAGATGTCCCCATGTCAATGTTTGATGGTTCACCAAAAGGTTTGACAGCTCTTTGATACCATCTTTTAATTATGACTCTAAGATAGTTTTCATGAAAACTTAAATTCTCACAAAGATATAATCATACTAGAAAGTGATGTTCATTCATTCATTTTGTGATGATTGCCTGTAGTTAGAAAGAGGATGACAGTAACAAAAGTATCTAGAAATTGGGAACAGAATAAATAAATATTCCAGTTTCCTTAGCATCTGCACTTAAAAGTTGCTTTAACAAATGTCATGAAAATCTACTTAGTTGGTTCTGTGTGTGGTTATTCATGGGAAGGTATAAAATGATTTAGTGAGATGTGAGCTAGTCTTGAATAGCAACTGCTGACTTTCTGTTGTTTGGTTGCAGAAAGGTTAAATTAGGGGAAGGGGTGAAGAGAGAAAAATGTGTTTTGTTCAAATTATTTTGTTTTGAATGAGTGTCCTGAAAGTCTTCTCTTCCTTTTAGAGATCCCAATTACAGCAACGTGGACTCTTCAGGACAATTTTGATAAATACCATTCAATGTCAGATGGCATTATTGATCATCTTTGTAAATCTAAATATGGAATGAAGAATACAGTTGTCAGTTCATCTGTATACCTACCCAGTCTTGATAAGCTCGTGTGTGGATGTGAAAATGGAAAAATTTTTATAACAGAAGGTTTAAAAACTGTAAGAGCAAGACTTTTGGAGAACACATCTTTGAAAGGTAAGACTTGACAATTTTGTCCAAACTCATCTCAGTCAAGCATGGAAAGCTGTGTGCCTCTGACATCCCCTGCAGCAATTCTTGTAAAAACTCTCAAATAGGTGATAGCTAGAGACTGAATCAGGAAAATAGACAGTTATGGGTTTTCTACTTCTCTAGCTCATCTATCATATCACATTCTAGAACTGCCACGGTGCTTAGCAGTTTTAAGAGTTCTTTTACAGCTTTGGGAGTGGAGTCATCTGAAAGGGATATGTGAAATGTGATGACATGGGCAGTAGTCATCTATGATTTTTTTCCTTCCAAAAGATCATTCCACTCAAGGAACAAAAAGTATGTATCACAGTAGATGAAAGTCAGAATTCAGACCTCCCTTTTAGGAATGCATTAAAAATTCTGTGACCTGTCTTAAAAGGATTGTTATATTCAGTCTTTTGAATCTCTTGGCTTAGTAAAAATACTGTAAAATATGGAATGTCTATTCTAAAAGAGCAGAAATAATTTATGTACTATTTCATTTCAGATAATCTACCTTACAAGGTTCTGAATGGTCATAGTGGCAGAATCACTTGTTTACTGTATCCCCATGATAAATCAGTAAGATTTGATCCAAACTGGCTATTATCAGGGGGCCAGGATTCTCTTGTGATCTGCTGGGATCTATTTACTGGAGACATCTTACACCAATTTAGACTTCAGTCAGGTCCAGTGACAGAACTCTTTCCATCTCCAGAAAACTATAAAGTAAGTAAAAGCATAATAAAGTGTTTCTATATACATATGTGTTTGTAAATACATGAGAGAAAAAAAAGCATGCAGAACTAAGCATAATAAGCACTTTAAATTCCATTAATTTAAATGTCTTTTTTTTGAAAGTAGTTATTAATTTCAGGGGGATGATTTCTTGTTAGCTTATTTCAGTGGTTTCAAATTCAATATGAATTTATGCTCTTAGCATTGTGTTCACTGCCTTTTAATTGTTTTGCTGTCAATCTAAATGTTAATCTGAACTTGTGAAGTTAAGTGGAATTAGTCAGACTAGGGGTTTGAACATGGGAAGCAAACATTTGAACCAGTGCTACGTGAATCTGTGTATGCTTGATTTTGATTCCTGATATTATCCTTGTGGTCCTTTGCATGCATACTTACTACATTTAGAACAGTTTCATATATTTTTAATTAATATTGAATTAAAAATCTTTAAGTTGTGTTGAATGATCTGTCCCCGTTGTATTTTATGGGACTGGGATTTCATATTTTTCCTCTTAAAATGCCTACAAAAGACATAATTTGGTATCTATGGTTGACTCAGAGTTCACTTATGTCCCAATATTAAGTAGTCCAACAGATGTTTTGCAATGGCATGAGCTTGTAATGCTCTCTCACCCTTTTTCTGTCAACTTAGTGAAGGGATTTAATGCCTGCTTGGATTGTGATTCAGTTCTCTTTACAGGGTTTATTTTTTCCATAGGGTAAATTCCTTCCTGTATCACAGAAGGCTTTACAGAATCAGATCCATACAATGTGAAATGGAGTTATGAAATGGCTTGCCTTTGTGTCATTAAGACATGATATAATTTTATTTCATGTATACAGCAGTTTGGTTTAAGATTTAAGGCTGTTTTTTACTACATTCTCTTCTAGGACAACTGCTACTGTATGTTTAGATACATGATTTCTATAGGCTAAATATTAGAAATTAATTTAAAATTTTAAAGAATTGAAGTATCAGAGGAGATTATTTTCCTACCTGTTTGACATGTAGGCAGAAGTGAAATATGTTCTCAAATGACTGTGTTCTGGAAAAGGAGTGACTGGAGAAATTTTACTGTATTTGTTAAAAATACATGGTTATGACTATAGTTACAGCAATGAAACTGAAGTTCTTTCACTTTTGCAGCTAAATGATCAAAGCATAGTGTGCTGTGTGTGCAGTGATCACTCAGTAGCGATCCTGCACCTTGAGAAGAGAACGTGTCTCTTACATGCCAGAAAGCATCTCTTTCCTGTAAAGAAGATCAAATTTGACCCTATTGAAAACCAGCTAATTGTTGGATGTGAAGATGATTCAGTTTATGTTTGGGAAATCGAAACAGGTAAATAACACTGGGGGAAAGGGAGTGAGCAGATGGGAAATTGTTGTTCACTTTCCTTATGTTTTCTTCATTGTGTGGTGTTATACAAATCTCATCTATAGAAAATTAAAGCAGAAATACCAATTCATCAAATATATTAGTTGAAGTTTAAACTCCTATATAAAAAAAGCAAGCTACAACATTTTGAAATACTTAAAGGTACTTTACTAAGAAAATAAGTCAAAGCCTGACAGCTGCATGATTAGCCCGAGATTGCAGGGATCTGAGTAGAATGTTTCTGGAAGCTATAAATAAAATGGGAGTTATTCTCTTTGGTTACTGGAAAGTGAATTTTTTAAGTTGATATAATCCCAGGTTACAGCATCAAGTTCAGCTGTCTTCAGCAAAATTGCAATCTGAATAAACCAAAGCAAAATTTTTAGTTAATAATTAGTTAATAGTGGAATAATAATTGCAAGGCTCACAACTGTGTAGTCAGAAAACCTGACTTTACTGAAGTAGAGTGTTTCAGGTTAAATTTTAGATTCCTGGGTGATTTGGTAGTGTGATGCTGATTCAGTGGGTTAATACATGTAGTTATTTGAGCTTTGACAGAAGTGTTAGAAGCTGTAATATTACTTAACTTTATGATATAGTATTTCAATATGATTAAGATCTGTCTTGCAAGGGTGAAGTGCACAGTGAGTCTAGAACCACTGAAATAATCACAACATATTAATACTGTATGAAAACATCATTTTATTGCCATAACACAGAAATAATAATTTACAGGTTATTACAATGCACTGTCTAGCTTGTCTGCTTTGCAAAACTGAAGTTCCTTGTTTTAAGGGACAAAATAGCTGTGGCAAAGTAAATACAGTGTAAGTTAAAAGTCTGTTCTGCTATTAAGTTCCTTTATCCCATACCAATAGTTTAATGACATTCCTCTGGTACTTCCTCTTTTCCCAAATGTACTGAACTGCTTCTTTAAAAAGATTTAGAATAAAATTAAATTGAACTAACAGCTATAATCAGTTAAAACCTCTGGTTTTACACTGGTGGTGTTTCTCTCTTGTCATTTCCTTAATTCCTTTATTATAGTAGTCACTGCAAGCACTTCAGCCACATCACAAATCATTTCCCTCTATTCCTCTCCCAGTAGAAGGAAGAATGTTTTTCTCCAAAATGTTCTTTTCTGTTACTGAAGGTATTACTTTACTCTCTACTTTATGCTAAGGTAAACAAAGCAGTAAAAATGAGATCATTTTGATATCATCATTGTCTAATTGTTTCTTTTGTAGCACCTTTACCTAGTGGTAAAATATTGAAGGTAAAATGGAAAGATACTAATCTAGATCCCTGTAATAACTAAGCAAACCAGAGCAGGCATCTAAATGTTCATCATTCTTTAGTGAGTGTGTGTGTGTTATATGGGAAAGTTTGTAATGCTGCTTCCAGTCTCCAGCTGTTGTATTGCTCCTTTTTGCTTTTTTGAGAAACAGTTGAGAAATTTAGACAGGGAGTCTTGATCCAGCGTGTTTTCTTTCATTTCACACTTAAATAGGACACTTCTCAAACCATGTCACTGTTGTCAGGCTGTTTCATACTACTGAAGAGTGAGAGTTCTTTGAAGGTCATTACATTTGTTTCATTAGCATTTCTTGTCACATCTTGTCACCAAAGGATTTGTGTGTTTCTGGAACAGCAGTAAAATTGAGCAAAGAAAGTTAATATAGTACCACAGAATATTTTACTTCTTAAATATTCTAGCATCTTAAGGTAGTTAAGTGTCTGGAGTCAGAATTATGTCTGTCCTTCAGCAGCAAAAT
>VZTY01012564.1:21835-35220 GCA_013400935.1 Turnix velox | reverse complement strand
CAGTGAGGGTGGTGAAATACTGGAACAGGTTGCCCAGGGAGGTTGTGGATGCCCCATCACTGGAGGTGTTCAAGACTAGGCTGGACAGGGCACTGGGCAGTCTGGTCTAGTGGGAGGTGTTGGAGTTGGAACTCGATGATCTTTAAGGTCCCTTCCAACCCAAACTATTCTATGATTCTATTCCCTGCTTAGAAGACTTGCTGTAGAAGGTAGTGAAGGAAGGCTTGTCCTTTACTCTGAACAGTATGGGAGAGAAAGTACTTGGTGTATTCAATTGTTTTTGTAGAGGACAAAGAATCAGTGACATCCTTCTGTTGGAACNTATTCTATGATTCTATTCCCTGCTTAGAAGACTTGCTGTAGAAGGTAGTGAAGGAAGGCTTGTCCTTTACTCTGAACAGTATGGGAGAGAAAGTATTTAGTGTATTCAATTGTTTTTGTAGGGGACAAAGAATCAGTGACGTTCTTCTGTTGGAATTGTGAGATTCATGGCCATGGAAGCAACAAAGGTGATAGTAGGGTGAACACAAATGGATTAGTTTCAGAGAAATAATTTCAGATAAAGAGCCTTTATACACACATGCACACAAACACCTATCATATGAGATCCCTCAATCCCAGTCCAATATTTTTAGCAGGTGTTACTGATAGAACTTCAATGTTACATATATTTTTCTGGTAGGAGTGTAAGGAAAAAATCATGTTATATTACTTGAGGCTACAAAGAATTCAGACTTAAGGGAAAAAACATTTCAAACTACACCAGATATTTAATACTTCTAAAATCCTTCACATTTCTTTTTTTTCTCTGTTATTTATAGGAAATATGCTATTTCAGCAATTCTGTAGGTGTTTAATTCCTGTAGGGAATGTGTAGTATATGTAAGAAAAGCTCATTTCAAATATTTAACTCAGTTAGGTATCTTTAATGTTAACTGTACATTACGTACTATTAACAAAATTATTATTAAATAAACTCTTACTGAAATAGAGTGATGGTAAGTATAGTAATTGTGTTGTCTAGACCTACAAGTGATGAAAGAGCCTCTGAAAACTTTGTGTTTGTGTCCCTGACTACTAAGCTACACATAGTATATATTTTTAAAGTGTCAGAGGTAAAGATGGGGTTTAGGAATGAAAGTGAAAAAATTGAGTTTTCTCTTGCTATTTGTAATCTAGAACACTAGAGGACAGCACTAAAATATTACATAAATGTGTTATTGTTTCTTCTAATAATTATACAGTTGCTCTGTCAGAAGAAAACAAATGACACTTCTGAGCAGAGTTAGGTCACACGATGTTCTTACGTTTTCAAAAAAAGCAGAAGTAGTTATTTGACCTCCCACATTATACAAAATATCTTGCTTCTTGTGGTCTGAATCTAGGGTGTTGGTGCAGTGATTTCTTTAGAAACTTAGCTTTTTTTTTTTAACAAAACGATGCTGTGGAACCGATTAAAATTACATTTTTAAGGTGCAGAAATGAAGAATTAATTGGCTCATCTGCAAATATTTAATGATTTATCTGCTCACTTGAAATGTACTATGATATTTTGCTAAAATAGCGTAGGTGCTTGAAAAATCATGATTTTTATTATGATTTTCTAGGCACGCTGGAACGATATGAAACTGGAGAAACAGCAAAAGCAATTCTTACTTCCATTGAAGGTTCAGAATACTTAGTGGCAGATACTCTACTTCCTGTATCTCAAGATTCAAAAAGAAATAAAAATGTTGGATACAAATCCTCTAGTTCTTATAAGCGTGGCGTGGAATCTTACAGTCTTACTCATACAGAAAAATCTTCAGAGAAGGTAAGAATGAAGAGTAGGGCTTTTCTCAAAAGCAATGAGTTGTTTTCCAAGGGTAAATTCTTTGCCCTTTCACCTTCAGTGATGTGTAGCCCTGCATAAGTAGCACAAAGGCTTTGCTTTAAGTTTGTAAAGTCTTGATCTGACTGGCTCAGCTTTTATGCTTTTAGTTTCTTTTCATAGAACAAATGGGGAAGATGAGAGGAGTGCATTATGTTAAGTCACCAGTTTATCATCTTGAAGTATATTCTCAGACTTAGCACATAGAGTTAAGCCTAATTTCCTGTCTCTGGCTTAATGGCAGAATTCTATATTTTGATTAGTTATTTGTAGATAACTTAAAACCTGTATTTGCTAAATGTAAAACCAATTATTAAAACTCTCAAATTTAATGCTGTAGGTATCACCTTGTTCAGGTTGGAAGATAATAGCATATACAAGTTTCTGAAAGCCTTATTTGTGAATCAGGAGTGAATACATCCACTAAACTCTTGATATGACTGTCTTAAGAGTAGGGCATTCATGTTGTTTGTTTGTGTTTCACAGTTTTTAATTAATGGGTTTGGGGAGTTTTTCTCTGCAACAAGCAGAGGAAGTCAGGACTCCTATTTGTCAACCCTGAATATAAATAAATATCTTCCAACAGAAATGGGAAATTCACAGCCTTCAGAATGATCTCTAGCCTTTTTCTGTCTTTATTAGTGTAAATACTGAATATTCCAAAATGCTATCTGATAAAGTACAATTTAATAAAATTCATAGTTTTGTTTTCTGGTCTTTTTCTTCATTGTACCTACTTGTTTACATAGAACTATGGATTTATAATTATTTTTGTTTAACTCTTAATATTTATCGTTGACCTCTTACTAACCTTAGTCTGATTTCTCAAGTTCTTTTTGATCCTATTTTCTGAAAAGTCTTATTACAGCGTAATCCTGCTGAGCATGTTGTGGGGCAGATGGTGCACTAGTTGGCTATTGACACAGAATCTGATCTCACTGTTAGTTTATTAGAAGAAATAGTTTCTTCTTGGCTTTTTAAATAGGAGCAACAGAAAAAGTTATAGTAATTTGGCTTGGAGTGTAGTTTTGGTTGTATCAAGCTGAAAATTTCATCGTTTTAATGAAGTGGCTGGAAAGAAAATGTGCTTCTCATGGAACGTTTTGGTAAATGTTGAAGTGTGGAGTTTAACATGCCTTGGGTTGTGGTGATCATAAATTGTAAGCAATATCACAATAGATGGCACTGGAGTGGTACAAATCATTATTGCATCTCAGCTGCACTGGTTTTTCAATGCAGTGTTCTGTTCTCTTGTTTTAACTTTTTTTCTTTAATTATCTTGTCCCAATGAAAACTGTTTATCACGAAAAAAATTCCTGATGTCTCTTACACTTCAAAATAGCTGACTTTTTAAATTTCAGTCTAATTACTGAACGTATCAAGTTCTATACTTGGGAAGAACACTTGTCATCCATCTAGTGCTTCTCCCCACCTATTAGAGCAGATTTTCCAGCTGGGTGTGGGAAATGCTGGAGGCTGAATGTGTAGGATGTAGCTGAATTTGGGAAGAGAATAACAATGGAGAACCCCTTATTGCTATTCCAGTCTGGGCTATGCAAAAGGAGTGTGGAGCCCCTTGGCTTTTTAAAACACTGTTGTTGCTGAAATGTACAGTTGCTATGAAGTCTGGTTTCTTGTTTTGTAGGTCTATCAAAAGATGTTGCAGTGTTTTGGCTCATATTTTAGCATCTTGAAATGGTCTCATGAAGATCAGATCCCATGAAATTGGAGGGTTTTAGATATTAGAGCTCAGTGCTTTATAAGCGTATTAATAAGCCTAATAATGACCACACAGATGAAAATAGTGGAATTTCCACATCATCAAAAGGTGGTCTTAGTATGAGGGTATGCAATGAGAATTTTTAAAATCAATTTGCTGGTTTGTNATGTTGCAGTGTTTTGGCTCATATTTTAGCATCTTGAAATGGTCTCATGAAGATCAGATCCCATGAAATTGGAGGGTTTTAGATATTAGAGTTCAGTGCTTTATAAGCACTTAATAAGCCTATAATGACCACACAGATAAAAATAGTGAAATTTCCACATCATCAAAAGGTGGTCTTTAGTATGAGGGTATGCAATGAGAATTTTTAAAATCAATTTGCTGGTTTGTCAAATTGTGGATTAGAAGTTCAGCACACTAAGTAGTTAATATAACTTCTATTTTAAAGAAGTCTTGGGTACACACTTCATCATCTTAAGAATTCAGTTGCAGATTTATGTAAGAGAAAAAAATAGTTGCTCAGTCTTGTTGATACGACACTTGACTGATCGTGATCTCTACATGTGAGAAAATGCATGTGAGTCATTTTTTTCTTAATACTTAATAGCACATTGTTTCATCATTCAGATAAAGTAACATTTGCATCTGAAGAAAAAGGAAGAAAAAAATATCCTTTGATAGTAGTCCAGCNATCACCTTAAGAATTCAGTTGCAGATTTATGTAAGAGAAAAAAATAGTTGCTCAGTCTTGTTGATACGACACTTGACTGATCGTGATCTCTACATGTGAGAAAAAGCATGTGAGTAATTTTCTTAATATTTAATAGCACATTGTTTTATCATTCAGATAAAGTAACATTTGCATCTGAAGAAAAAGGAAGAAAAAATATCCTTTGATAGTAGTCCAGCTTCAAAGGCTTTCTTTCAAAACATTTGTCATCATGTAAATCAGAGCTACAAAAGGGGAATGCTTTGATTTCGTGGTGTTTTGACCATTTCAATTCTTTTATTGTGCTGCACGTGCCAGTAGGAGCACCAATAACAGATGAGTGTGTGACAAATGCAGTTAACAAGAGATCCATATTCATGTTGTCAAAACCCCTTGATATATTTAAACAGATTTTAATTATTTTCCATGTCAAAAGACCCAAAATATATAGCTTAGTAGTTCTTCAAGAAAGCTTTACTTAATATCTGAATGTAAAACCTCTCATAAAAATGAAACTTTTATATTGGCCTTAGTCATTGACATAGGGTATTCATCAAGTCAGCAATTTGTGTGGCAAAGTGCCATTTGAATAGTGTATTGTTAGAATACTTATGGTCCACTTGACAAGGGCTCTTGCTGTAAATAGTGCAATTTGACTCCAGCTGTTAAAGAGTGGCTTTGACAGCAGCCAAATAGAATGGAGATGCTTTACTGCACCGCAGAAAAATCAATAGTGGGTTCTTGTTCATAGTAACCTGTTTTTTTCTTTTTTTTGTGGATTTATACAAGACTATCTAGAGTTCATATGTGGAAGTTTAAATATTATGGTAAAAATGGGTTTGGTTTATTTACAGATTAATGTTTGTGGTGAATGATGCTTGTGTTTAGTAATTTTAAAATGAGTGTTTTGTGGATATTTATAGAGAACTTGGTAATGCAGCATCATTTGATGTGGGTGCCTAAATTATGTAACTGATGACCAAAAATGGTCTTTTCTTCCTCTTTTTTCCCTTTTTCTAATTCTACTGTAGCGTCCCTGTCAATTTTCTAAGCATCGTGTTTTTATAAAGCAGATTTCTTTGTTGTTCTCCCTGTAACAACCCCCACAGATGTTGACAATCTGTAGTGCTACTGTAGATTTTCCTGAAGCATAGTCTTGCTGGTGCTGAACAGTTTTCCAGCAGTATTCAGTGACACAAGGTTGCTATGATACCTGGCCAGTAGCAATAGGTATTGAATCTCTGCTCTTAATTACAATAGACTACAAACTAGATTGTGTGCTCATGTTGTTTGTATGGAACTAGCTCTCATTATACCTATAATAATTATATTTGAAAACTGGAACTGGATGAAAAGCTAAAAAGAAATCAGAAATGCTTCAGTGTGTCAGATGAAAATTTCATTGATGCACAGAAAAAAGCTGGGTTTATCTGGGCATTGTTTTCCTGATGTTCCGAAAGCTTTTCATGTTAGAAAGTTTCCTAGCTTTTCAGATATGGATATGAAAATATGGAAAGGCAAGATTATTTTGAAACTGAAGTACTTCCTTAGTAGGAAAGCTGGCCTTTGTAGTCTTGAAATGAGGAACAAAAATGTACAGAAATAATAAAGAAATACCTACTGGGTTGTGTTGCTGTACAAAGTAAAAGACAAATGCAGACTGTAGCACAATTTTTTTTGGTGTAATTTGAAATAAAATTGGTATTGGAAGTCTGGCAACTAAGTACTGGGTAAATCTTAGTTATAGAGAAATTGATAGAAAAATGAAAGTAAGTTATGGCAATAAATTCTTAATAATCAAATATGAACTAGAGAGTGGTACCATAAGCAATGGTCTATTAGACAAAGATTCTTTTTATTTCTTTTCCTTTTTCAATATTTAGAGGAATTGAAGATCTTGATTATTTGTATGCAGTAGATAATTAAGAACAAAGCAAAACATAGAAGAACACTTCCCTTTAAAGCTGATGAAAATTTCTGTTGTTGTTGCCAGGGGTTTTTTTTTACTAGTGATCAGAAGCTATATTTAGCAGTATATTGAAGTTTAATAGGAAAATAAAGTGATGAATGTGTGCGTGTATGTATTACATTTCCCCCTCCACCCTGTAACTTGGCTGCAAAGGATTTCAGTAATGCATTTCCTGTGACTGACTTAAAATTTTTGTTTTCACTGCCTGGATAATGAATTGAACCCTATGCTCAAGAAGCTGCTACAGTGTCCCACTAGAAATAATTCTAAGTTTGACATTGCTAGAATCGTCCAAATATTTCACATTGAAGGACAATTTATTGAAGCTAACCTGGCTGTTGCTGTTCTTGTCTTTATCTTGATACCTCAACTGTCCTGTTGTAATAGTCTTCTCTTTCCCTTGCAAACTCCAGCAAAGTTTGTAGCTTTTTTTTTTTAAAGAGGCATATCTTTGTGGATAGCAACATACAATTTCAGCAGCACAGGGCAATTGTTATTTCAGTTGTAGTCAGCACCCAGCCATGGACTAGTAACTTAATTTTTGTACATGTCAATCTTTCTTAGGAAAAAGCAATATTCCCATGCTTTTACCATCCTTCTAAAGTTGTGTGGACAGTATATCTGATGAGAATTATTTTCATAGATATTTGGGTATTTATTCATCCATCAAATTGTTCAATATAATAATTTCTAGATCCATGAGTCAGGCTCTTTTGCGGATTGCTGAAGCATCATTTGTCCATTTGAAGATCTAGAAAACATAGGAGATGTTCTGTCTTACAGCCCTTCTTTCCAGGTGCTGATATTTTGGCTACCCATCACTGAGCCTGGTGTATTTCTGAAGATATAGTTAGGGAATTTTAATTTTCTTGAATGTTGTAGTAGTATGTTAAAAGAAACACCATATTTGAATATATAACTTATTGAGACTAAATTTAAAAATGACGTAGCCTTCACTTCCACCTAAATTTTTTGTGGTATGGAGCCTGGATCAGGAGGAATCTTAATTTGAGATGAATGGTTCTCCATTATTTTTTTTTCTTTTTATAATTAATTTGTTAGAAGATGTTGTATCAAAGGTATTGTTTAGAGTTTCCTTTCTGATAGTATGTGCTGATAGTTCTGTGTGAAGTTGCTTAAATATATGCATTTCTTCAAATGTAGAATTGTTACCTGGTGATGAAACCTAATGTGAAGAATAACTGGAGCATTAGCTTTACTAACTAGCTGTTAATTGATAGTGTTACAGTTTGTCTCCAGCATCACTTTTACATCTACACTAATATTAAATTGCATGAAAAATTTCAGTTCTGTGTTTGTGAGGGAGAAGCAGACAGTGTGAACATGGAAACAAAATATGGGAAGTATTTTATTTTCATGCCAGTTCTCTACATTGAGCAATAGATGTATTAGCAATTCTCCCTGAACAATTAAAAAAATTGTTGTGCTCATTAGATCCATCTGGCCAACAATCTGCCTGATGGTGGTAGTCTTCCATACATGATAAAAAGGAGGGTTTATCCAGTTGTTTAGTCTATTCATCACACAGCTTGAGCTTGAAGACTCCTTGGCTTAATTACTTACGTTGTGACACAGACTCACCAGGAGTGATTCCACAATTACTCTTCCAAGTGCTGCAGAGATAGTAACACACTCTCCACTGAGACTTCAAAAAAAAAAAAAGATAGTGTTGGAAGGAAAGAGGTTGAGTCTGCTTATAGGAATCATATAGAATCATAGAATAGTTTGGGTTGGAAGGGACCTTAAAGATCGAGTTCCAACCCCCCTGCCATAGGCAGGGACACCNCACAGACTCACCAGGAGTGATTCCACAATTACTCTTCCAAGTGCTGCAGAGATAGTAACACACTCTCCACTGAGACTTCAAAAAAAAAAAAAGATAGTGTTGGAAGGAAAGAGGTTGAGTCTGCTTATAGGAATCATATAGAATCATAGAATAGTTTGGGTTGGAAGGGACCTTAAAGATCGAGTTCCAACCCCCCTGCCATAGGCAGGGACACCTCCCACTAGACCAGGCTGCCCAGTGCCCTGTCCAGCCTAGTCTTGAACACCTCCAGAGATGGGGCATCCACAACCTCCCTGGGCAACCTGTTCCAGTGTTTCACCACCCTCACTGTAAAGAATTTCTTTCTTATGACTAGTCTAAATCTATCCCCCTCTAATTTATATCCATTGTTTCTAGTCCTCCCATCCGATATTATGTTAAAAATTCCTTCCCCTGCCTTTCTGTAGGACCCCCTCAGGTACTGAGAAGTTACTCTGAGGTCCCCTCTGAGCCTTCTCTTCTCCAGGCTGAACAACCCCAACTTATGCTGCAGCTAAGCCAGTAGACATTGGTGATGCAAGCTCAAAAACCTTAGTAGATGGTTTCTTAGGTGGATCTGGGCATCCTCAGTAACATGATCCTCAGCTTCAGTTGTAATAAATAATATAATAAAACTCATATTGGGTTCAAAGCAGTTTCTTTAAAGTAGTTTGTATAGGAAAATTAATTATGAACTGACACTTGTGTTTGGAACTGCATTGTTCAAATGATGAAGCCTCAGGTCATAGGCTGCATGTGAAAGCAAAGTGGGGCACTTAGCTCCAGGCTTTTTACATTTTACGCTTTATATGTGAGTACTGAGGTTTAAGAAGGGTAAATTATTAAAAAAACTCGAATTCTGAATACTCCCCCTCCTCAAGAACAAACTCTGACCTATGCCTAAGTGTCTGAAGGTAAGGAATATGAATGACCTTGGTATAGAAGCACCTCTACTGTATGATCCTTCCCCTATGCATAAGGTCAGCTTTTCTCTGGTGAGGGTTAGTATGACATGTCTGCCCATTCTGGGAGGCTGCATATGCTTTTAGTGGCAGAAAGTGTTCACATGCTCCTAAATTGAAGCACCAGTAATTAGGTAGGGATTGTTGGATGGTATTAAAATGAATCAAGGGCTAAAAAAAAGTATTTTGGGGAAGTATTCTTATTAAATGTCCACTGCATCCTGCCCCACAAGATGCAGATCAGAATTTTACATCTCAGGACTTTACTCTTCTAAAAGCAAAGCCAGACTTCAAAAAAAACTATTCCAGGGTTCCATCCAATTTAAGATTTGTTTTAACCTAAATCTAGTTGTGCCAATAAAAGATTAGTGACTTAAAATTATGAACTTAACACAGGTTTGCTCATGTGATTTTGTCCAAAAAAACCATTCAATGTTGAACAAAAGGTTGTTTTTCAGTTATAAATACATATATGATTGCAAGATCGCAATTTTATCTAATTGTTATGAGTTCTTCAGGCATAGAATCATAGAATAGTTTGGGTTGGAAGGGACCTTAAAGATCACCCAGGCAACTGGGGCTTTGTCTATTGTATGACTAAAATTTTGCATCTGTACTTTAAAGAGCAAGAGATTTAAAGAAACTTTAAGATATGGGCCTTAATTTCAAATTCCCTTGTCTTCTCTGAATGTATCCAACTAGTTTGCTGTTCCATCTGTTTGGTGATGTGTCCTATGCTGCTCTAACTCCTGTTTTGTAAAAGGCTACATTACATTTTTCTTATTGCTTGTCATTTTTCCTATTAAAGTAATTAAATGAGACTTTATAAATTAATATGTGACTCTGTACTAACTAGGCTTGTAAGTTATACAACAAAAAAATTACTATATCTTAGTAGATAAAGAGGTGTTGTATTCATGGTACAGATTTAAGATGAGCTATTTGACATCTGAGATTTTTTGTGGAACTTGTGAACAATATTTTATGCTCATAAACCAGTTTGAACCCCCAAACACAATTTCGTTTATCTTTATATTCTAAGCTTTTATAGAGTCTGCAAAAGTGTCCATCTGTTCAGCTGAGATTGCTTGGAATAGTGAGTGGTCAGAGAGACTTAGCTGATAAAGGTCAAAGGAGCCTCTTGACCCTGTGATACTTGCCAAAGCAATTGGAGCGTAGGGACTGATATACAGTTAGATACAGCTTGCTAACGCCATCTCCACTTTAATTGGTAATGATAGCAGGAATACACAGTAAAGTCATTGCTGAAAGAAAACAAAAAGTATCCAATATAGTAATTTATTACCAGTCAGTGGGTTTCACGCACTGGGTTGTTTTACCCCTGCAGTGGTCAGAGAAAGCAAAAAGGTACTCTAACACTTAACTGAAAATGGATGCCCTGCTGCTATCAGAGATGCATGGTGGTCAAATGATTGCCTCTGCCATTAGCTTGGTAATGTTTTCTCTATTGTAAACTCAGCTCCCCATGTTCTTCCTGTGCATCAGCTGCAGATTGAAGGCTTTCTCGTTTGTCTTCTATTTGTGCTGCCAATCATCAAGCTGCTGTCCACCAAGCACATTTCAAGGAGGCAATTTTTTTCACTACTATCGACTACCATCTATAGCAACTGAGGGCTCAGAGGATTTAGAAATGAATTTAATGCTTTTATTTACACTGTGCCAGCCATTTTTTGCATCGTGTATTATTTCTTTTCTTAGACAATTCCGTAAGACTATCACAGGTTTCCTATTTTGCAAAACTGTACATGAGGCAGCACATGCAAACACTTCCCCAAAGTATATATCTTTGTGTAGTATATGTAATGCCACTATTTTCTTTAGAAATCTTAGAGAAAATTGTCTATGGAGGTAAAGATATTTATTGATCTATTCTGTGTTTAAAAAAAAAAAACTCAAAACAAAAAAGGCAAATCTAAACCAAACAAAACCAAACAGACTTGAATCTTCCTGCCACTGAGAATAAAGCATCATGGAGAACAGAACAAATCATGGCAAAATAAGGAAAACTTTAGGATCTGAAGGTATGGTAGCTGTGCTTCATCTAAAAGATTTCTTCCAGCTGCATAAAATGCAAATATGAGGTAAAAGTAGCTCTGTAACTTTGCCTAGCAGCTGTGTGGCGTGCTTGGTTCATGAAAAATAAGAGGCAGATCTATGATGAGATGTGGTTCTGAACTTTCTCTGACATCCCAGTGGCTGGCACAGTCAAGGCACAGAATATTCTGAACCTTCAGTCCATTTTGCTAGACAAATTCTGCCCCCCAACCCTCCTCTTCCATTTTGTTTGAAACTGAGCTTCTTCACATTTTTATGTTTAAAAAACACTCCTCCTGTTTGCCACAGAACTTTCAGTGGTTCAAATGTAAATGGTGTTTTAAGTCTCTGTTGTCTCTGTGGTGTAATTAGCAGTCAGATGACAATAAATGCCAATTGAATTGAAATTAGAATATTGTCATTGAATTCTCAAACTGTATTGTGATATTTCATATATCAAAAATATATCAAAAGATATATTGAAGATTACAAGATAAAGTGATTTTAATGATTCCATATTGGGTTTTGCTTAAAAATACTGGGTGGGTGAAGTACATGTACTTGGATGAGTGAAGTACATGTATTTTAATAACATGTGAGCAGACAGTAGGCTGATGGTATTTTCCTGATTAAATTAGCAGATTGCTTCAGAGTAGGAATATTTAATAATGAACTAATTACACTTCTGAAGAGGAGTTCTTACTCATCTGACTGACTTTTATCAGGTACTTAATGTGCTGTTGTATTTGGCCTGTATTAAGTGCCTATAGTCTAATGACTGACAAAATAGCCAAGTATGAATCTGCTAAAAACACTCAAACAAGAGAAAATTTCCCAGTCAGCAGCAGTGTTAATGTCAAAGGAGACTGGAAAACTTTTACAATATTCCAATTAAGCTTTTCCCTCCCTGCCAGTCAAACTGAAATTTCAACAAAAACTAAGTTGTTCAATTTCTAATATTTTCTTGAGCCTGTTTGGGTGGCAAATAGTAGTTAAAGGAGGGCCAAATCTCTTTGTTTAATGTTAATGGATCAAATTATACTCTCTCATGAGAGAAAGCTCAAAGGAACAGAAACTTCCTGAATACTACATAATTTTTAAAAAACTGATTCAAATCAGCAGTATAGCTCATGCTTTAATACACAGCATGATGCATTCTGTAAGCATTGGGACTTGTTAAGGCAATTTTCTGTTACTTTTATCCTGCTACACTGGGATGTAGTGAGAGCACATTGGATAGAAAAGGCTGAAAGTCCTCAAGATCAAGTCACATTTCATACTTCAGAACCTGTTTTACATAGAATTTTGTGCTACTCGCAGCGTGAAAACACACTTTGATACAAATNGTTTTACATAGAATTTTGTGCTACACACTTTGATACAAAGTAAAAGAAATATCTCAGTATATTGAAAATCAGTATACTGAAAATCTGCCATGTGGTTTTGCTACTTGATTTCCTCTATATAAAATGAACATCAAGACCATTCTTGTCAAATCAGTTTTTAGCACACAACTCACAGTGGGATGATTGTGGCAAAGAAAGCTGGTGTGCAGTGAAAGTACACACACATATATCTACAAACATATATATGTACATGCTGAAACAATATGGGAATCATTGCCAACTAATGGAAGTGTGTATTTTAAGTGGAGTAGTGTTCCTAGAATAAGTTGGATCCCAAAGGAAAAAGACCTTTAAAGACAAGAATGCAACGAGGTAAAATAACACTTGAAGTGTACTGCCCATGAAATTTTTATGTGGTATGTTTGTCTTAAACCTGTTCAAGATAATAGTATGTATTGATGTATTTGAGGGCCACAGAAAGGATAGCCCCCTTCCTCCCCCTTCTCATAAACAAAGGTAAGTTTTTCCTTGGATGCTAAGGTGGTTTGGAAAAGATGCGTAAAGAACAGGCTTCTATGTTTTTGGAGCAGGAATGGTTTCTGTGCAAGACATTAATTAAAGTGCATCTGTGAAGTTGGTTGCTTGAGGTCCTCTCTTGTCCTCTCTTGTCTGGATGCAAACATCTTCAGTGACAAGGCTGCCCTTTAGCACCACATCACTCACTAGGCCCTCGTCATTGGTGAGAACAAGGTCCAGCATGGCTCCTCTTCTTGTGGGTTCCTGTACCATTTGAAAGAGGAAGTTGTCATCAACACATTCCAGGAACCTCCTTGACTGGTGGTTCCTCGCCGTGTTTTCCCTGTCTCGTAAGGATGCCAAGCTCTCTTAGGATGTGGAGTGTTAAAGGTTTCCTTAATGGCTCCTCC